>JAHZNI010002825.1:0-15086 GCA_027744415.1 Seira ritae
CAATTGTTTCAGTTTATGTTCGTTATGATGAAAAACCAGGATATTATAGTAATTCCACTAAATATGAAAATATAAATAAATTGTTGGTCCGATAGGACCATATACATAGATCTGAAGGCAAAGGCACAGAAGGGAGCATTTCAAGTATTCATTTCGTAAAGATTGAATTGAAGCTGTAGTAACATTCTCAACAAATTCCACGCACCATGATCGATCTTTGATATAAACATGGACCATGTACTATTTTGTTTCCTCGAGAGGAAAGAATTTTATGTGAAACGTCACGTCAATGCGGGAGTTCGTTCGTAATGCATGAAATTGTTATTTCGAAATTAGTTGAGATTTCTTGGTCCCAATGACGTCCAGTAAACCCACTCTGGAGCTCATTCAATCCCTTGTGGCTAAACGGATTAAATCAGGGGGTATTCATAGTGCCTTAAATAATGTAAGGATAACATTATGTCTTGTAGATGCATGTCATTACTTGCATAATTTAATCTTTGTTGGCTTACACATTGTGCAGGTAAAAATTACGAGTGTGGAAAATGGGACTTTGAGAGCGACAATGAAAGTCGGTAAGGAACACGCAAATATGGGTGGAACTTTACACGGAGGAATGACGGCATATCTAGTTGATACTTTATCTAGCTTTGCTCTGGGAACTTATCCGGGAGTAAAGAACCTTGGAGTTAGTCTCAACCTGAGCGTCTCGTATGACCCTCATTTTCATGCATACAAATTAATTTGAGAAATATAAAGTTGAAAGGCATTTTTATCGTAATACTTTGTTGACCATTGATATTAATTAATTAGATACATTAAGGGTGCTCCAATCGGTCAAGAGATCGAAATTATTTCAAAGACGGATAAAGCCGGGGGCAAAATCGCATTTCTTTCTGTGGACATAGTCGATAAGAAAACTGGAGATTTGATAGCAAAGGGCTCACATACAAAATTAACTGCCATCAACTTACCTGCAACTGAAGTAGATGCTTTACTTAAGTAATAACAATTAGCATGCGTTTTAGGGGGTTTCGATTTAAACAGTCTTTTCTTTTATGTTCAATAATTAATACTGTTTCGTTTTATTGGATTTCGGGGTATTGATAGAATATTAAAGTTTGTTTTCAACAGATTTTCGTGTTATGCTTCATTTTAAATTATTCATGAAGGAACTTCACATCTGACTCAAAAGAGTTTGCTCATTTCATACTTAAATTCGCATCAAACAAGCGTTTAAAATTTGATCCGTACTCGTGCGCTCTACTTGTCAACATCTAAACACTCAATTCAGCCATCTGCCTTTCCTCATAAAGCCGATGATGATGCTTGAGACGATCCCAAAACACCATTAACATAAGCGTGTGGGGTCCAATCCTACCAATAAAAATAATTTAATTCATGCATTAAAATTCCCATACACCAAAGTAATGTTCATAATAAAGTCCGAAATAAAACGCTTATTGGCTGCATTACCGGAAGTAATTTGCTGTCCACCCTTTGTAGAATCCTAATGCTCCTTCTTCTCGATAGACTTTTCGCACAACATCAAAAAGAGATCTGTACAGAATGCCCTTTCCTTTGGCATCTACAGCTTGGTTGTAGAATCTCGTAGCTATCAGATCAAATGGTGACATGCTCAACGAAACAAAGATTCCTGACATCATGCTAGCACAAAATGCCAGCATCCAGGAATCATGGGGGATAATCTGAAGGCCTCTAACCCATTCTGTTGTGAAATTAGAGTAAATACATACATGTATGTACCATGTCATTGACGCGCACAAGGCTGAATTGCACTATTGCTCAAATAAAACTTCTAAATAAGGAAACACGTTTATTTACCGAGAGCTTTCTCAAACGTGAGCATTTGAACTCCTGAAGCAACTGCGACTCTGGGTATTGCACTTGTTCCTCCTCTCCAAAGTCCAATGATTCCATGATTTTTGTAAATGTTCCTCATCGCTTCACTCATTCCTTTGTGGTCGTGCTGATGTCCCACAGCAATTGTCTTCTCGTTTGCTCTTGATTGCAAATGAGTTTTCACCTACACAATTCATAGTTGATTGCGAGTAAATTATATAGTTTACATGTAAGAAAATAGTATATGCCTAATTTTGCTTTGAATAGTAAATGATTAAAACGAAGGAAGTAACATTTTACTAGATAGAATGGACTTCCAGCGACGGCTCCAATTACGCCCGCGATGGCGCCTGCTACTAACGCCTTCACGGGTTCGACACCTTCTCCATCCTTTCTTCGGGTCCAGCCTTGCTTCTCGGCAATTTGATATGTTCCCAGGCGGGTTCCATTCATTACGAACTGGTACCAGAGAGCGGGAACAAGTCCTTTTTGTAGAGCGAGGACACCATCTTTTCTTCCGATGACGTATGCCGCGTGGAAAGCGTTTCTGTGAATTTAAAGACATACAGTTTCATGCAGAATAATTCAATTAAAAAACTAGTAGAAATGGACTTTTTGACCTTCCAAGTATTGAATACGGAAGTAAAGAATGCAAATAGTTATCTATGAAAGGGCAGAACTGAAAATACGTATCCACTTTATTCTTTCCGATTTTGGAAGAATGTTGCGTATTCGTTCAACTTTCTCCAAACGTAAGGCAATTTCTCTTGAATCCATCCATCCATTCTCGTTTGTTTGTAATGCAAAACGTATTTCTATTTATTTAAGCGTTTATTTTTATGTGAATGATTTTATAATGCATTAATGATGTCAAAACGATGAATTAAATTCTCGGTTACGCAATAATGACGGACATGTTGATCTCACTTGTAGTGCACAACATATTTCCCTCTCGCCTGTAGTTCACCCTGTAACTGCATTCTTATTTTCACAACTTCCAAAGGATTGGAGAAGGTTCCGGCTCCTACAGCAGCCATTCCCCCAATTACGATTTCCATTTTGGGAATTAATTTCTCAGATACACCTTTCCACGACAATACACAGCACAAGTTATTACTTACAAATACTTTTAAGGCCACTATCGATTGGATTCGAAAGACTTTTATGTAATTTATGTAATCATTCATGAACAGATATTATTTCCTAGAAGTACAAATCGCTCGCGAAATCCTTGCTTTTTTGTAAGGAGTCAACAGAACGCTTAACAGGACAAGGTTATCTGGTCTCTTTCTGATCAATTATGACTTCTTTCTTAAGAAAGAGGGGTTATGTAATCACAAAGTTCTTTGCCAAAATTCTACCATTGCAGGTTGGACAATTCGGTTGCAATAGGTTTATAGCTAACTTGACTGACTGAGTCTTAAAAGATCCATCGATCAATAGCCAAATAGCACGTGTTGTTTGGAAATATTCTCCAGATCCACGATTTTCTAGTCTCTGTATTTAGTCGTAAGTGAAATGAATGAACATGGGACATGGGCACGCTGGATCAGATTTGGGTGTTAAATGCACAGCAACTTACGAGCCTCTACTTCTTATATGGACAACTAGATAATTGATGATGTGAGTGAAGTGAGTATTTTTTCGAAGCTCATGAAATGGATCAGCACTACAATTTACAACACAGTCGATATGCATACAATGATAAGCGTTTACTTTGCTAGCACGAAAACCTGTCGAGTCCAACCAGCCAGTCGGGTTTTTAAAGGAGCAAAATCACGATGAATCAACATTAAAAGATGAAGCTGATTACTACCTTATAGTGCATAACACATGACACTATAGAATAGCATTTAAGGACGCAAACCCAATTATTACCAACATTTTAAGGTAAAAATGCTCTGGCTTCGTCGCATGCAACAAGAGACTGTTTTTATAATGGTTTTAAACGATCAAATTCAGTTTCATAGTTTTGGAACAGGTCAAGCAGTTTGGCATATCAGGTACTACCATTTATCTTTATCATTTTGATTACCTGCTACGGTATCATTAACATATTAGCAAGTTAAAATTAAAAATCTAATGTTTACGAGTGTGTAAGCATGTCATAAATTCATTTTTAGTATCGTGTGTGGATATGCCTGACTTTTAGATAAGTCTGAACAATGCAATGCTGCAAAAGTAAATCGGTCAATTTGAATGTGATATATTATGCATGATATGGATTAAATAAATTAAATGATGTCCAATCGGTCGAGAGCTGATGCTGTTACGCGGGCCAAGTTCATTTATTGCTTTACAAGAATTTAGGAAATTATAGCAAAAAAGGGGACAGTGAAGGTTTTAAGACTAAAATACATAACTGAAATGTTGAGTTTTGTTTTCATGTTTGCTACCTAATTTATTCTTCCCAAATATTCTCGACATATCGATTACTTCTTATAAATGCGCGTGCAAAGTCAGACTAAGACCAAAAAACTTTCCTCATTATCCCTACTCATGTTTGGTCAATATGACTTGGGGTGTCACTGAACCTCGAGTTATGCAGTTAAAATGCAATATTGTGGCATCAGCAGGCCCATAAAAGTGAGAAACCGAGCTCTTCATTTCTTTCCATTCAATTGGCAGAAATTAAAAGTTAAAGTTGCATAATATTTTCAACAATTTTAGTTTAAGCTTCTTCAAAATGCCTGTTTCAACTGATCGACACTCTGGGTTCACTTTGAGTAAGTGGGAGTTGAAATACCTGAAATGCCGCTACCTGGCTCACCGGAATAAGGTACTTAATAACTTTGGAAAATGCCCTATGGGAATTTTTTATGATGAAATCCGATTATATAAGAATAAAGAATAATAACCCATTAACATGTTTCATTAAGATCGCATCCGCAAGGCCAGCAATAGACGCAAACCCGCCACCGGAAAGGCCCCACGTCCGCTACAAGAAGAAGAAAGCAATGCAGGAGGAGCGCAGGCAAATACGGGTAGTTCAGGAAAACCTTCGAATCCTGGACAGGACCATGAGCATTATGATTACACCAGATATGCCCACTCACTTTTCCAAGGCAAGGCCAGTAATTTCAACGGCGACAAGGACTAAAAACAACAACGACAACACTTTAGAAGAGAGATCTGAAGAGAAAGTCATTCAGTCTACTGATGAGCCCGATACTCCATCGAAAACGAAGGACACTTCCTCGTCGTCGGAAACGATGAAGAAATCGAAATATTTTGGGCGTCCATTGACTGCGCGACTGAAGCGAAACACGCACATCATTTTTCATTGGTTCATTCAACGTTTTGGACGATATGTTCCATGGTGGGCGGAAATCAACTATTGAAGATTTTTTCAGAATTGAAATTGGAAGGTTGCTATAAATAATCTTACAGACATAATATTCGGTGCTTTTTTCACTTTTATACTAATTTTTGCTGAGAATAATAGATACATGCGTCATGTCATCATAACCATTTCGTGTAATAATAGAAAGAAAAAAATAAAGTAACCTTAATAAGTACCACTTCAGCTTGAGTCTAATCCTAAGTTAAGTTTAATCAGCCTTCAACATGACTCGATACACTTCATGAGTATGAGCAACGTGATCACGTATCATAATCTAATGCCAATGCGTCCAAAACATTTTGTGGCACATGGAAGCAATGTCATACGTCATCAAGGATCTAGAAATTTCTCCACATCCTGGTAAAATTCGTACGTGTATTTCAATTATGTTGACAGCTACTTAACATTTCCAAATCTCAAGGATAAATAGCCTTTGATTTGATATGAAGGAAAGATGTATGTCATCATCAACTAAAAGGAAGGCGAGAAAAGTAGAAAGATCTGAAGGTAACAACAGTTTTTAATAATATGATGCATCGCATTTTTAATGAACCATCTGGCTAAGTTCGTTTTCAACTTTACACAAGACATTTGACATCCATCTTAATTATTTCACACTTGCCATATTATCCATCTTGACTAATGTGTTTTCATGGTCATTCGCTTTCATCTGCTTTCACCAAGTTGGCAAACTGACGGACCTCTAACAGCAATCATAAAGAACCAAGGTTACCTAGATTGAAGGTGACAAGCAAAAAATAAGAACTGCGAACGTAATTAAAAAGCTCGTAAAAAATCTCAAAAAGATGAAGGTAGTGCGTTGGTTTGCGCATACTACATATTGACAAGTTAGTGAAAGTCGTAAAAATCCCCTATAGGTACTTTATTTCCTTTGTAGCTGACATTGAAGTTAACGTTAACAAATCCAACGACTCTCTGTATGAATGGTTGGTTGGATAGTTGATCAAACATGACACAACGTAATTAGATGTTCCATAATGGAAAACAAAAAAACCATGGCGCGTGCATTTTCCTGTCATCAAAAGAGTAGGTGGAAAACGACCCTGAACATTAAAAAACCTGAAGCACATGCCACTAAATAGTTCCTCATTTCAAACAACGGAGAAAGTCCAAGGCTAAGCTCATGCTCATGTTGCTGACTTCGTAACATGAAATAATTTAGCTGTTTTTTAAATGTTTAAGGGACTAAAAATTGTAGTGAACGCTATAAATTCAAAAATATTTACAAAGATTTAATCCGTGAAATAAATTCTTACATACATTGACAAAAACCAGATCAAGAAAATGGGCTGATCAAGTTTGGTGAGTGTTAGACCTTGAAGCATGAAAACTGAAATGGTACGCATTCTAGAACATTGAATGAGACTGGATGAAGGGATGGAGTACTTGTACTGTCTTGCAAAATTTACTTGCCATACTTCCTTATGTTCCGCTTGTTTAGTACGTTAAAATTGAGTAGCAGAATATATTTAATCTATCTAGCTCTAGCTCATTATTTGCCTTATCTGTAAATAAATCATTCATGAGTAAATTTTCAAAAAGAAATTTTCATTTGGCTGCCATAAACCGAAATCAGATGAAAAGGGTTAAGGGGCTTCTGTGTGCTTGAATGACCTTGTGCCAATCAAGTTTAAGAAATTTCATAAAGCGGTAAGTAGGATAAAGACAAGCCTACGGATTGAAAAAACGGGAACCGCTTCGGACCTCTTAATTTTTCCAATTCAGGGATCTCCACGTGTACATCAAAGGATTCAGAAACATCGAATCGTATTTTGCTCCTTTTGGTAGGTACTCATTCGTCCTTTATCCGTCCTTTGGAGATGATGATGCACTGCCTCGAGGTGGGAAACGTTGTGTAAAATGTACAACACGAGCTATACCATACGTGTGTCCGGAAAAGCAGTGGGGCCTGTGCAGTTTTTTTTCAAAAATAGGCCAAGTCAATAACACATACCCAGTACATTCCTTTTTAGCATATTTGTGTCAGAGTGTTACAAAAATAACATGATGTTTGTCAATTTGTTTTGACAAATCAGCATCCCGGTCGGTGCCGGTAGGTACTTAACTCGTGGAGTTCCTTTGTTTACTTTTCGGAGAAATCATAATCAAAGCACTCTCATCCGATTAATTATTATTGGAGATTTTCTAGTGGTGTGGAACGGTTTTGTAGGGCAAGTGCTTCTGATTCGTCGATTTCTATCCGCGCGTGTGAAGTCTCTGAGGAAAGGAGGAAATGGAATGAAGTCCCTCTGAAATTGAGTTTCAAGTGCTTCACTCCTCTCTTGAGATAGAGGAAGGTAGCAGGGGATTAACTGTGAAATGCATTGGCAGGACCAGGACCGGCAAAAAGATAGTGGCATGTGTTTGACATTTGGAAGATGTTATGATACACCAACGAAGTCCTTTTTAGAAAGCGTAGTATTTCATCGCAGTGGAGCATGTTATGCCACGCAAG
Organism: Seira ritae; assembly: GCA_027744415.1. Classification (NCBI taxonomy): domain Eukaryota; kingdom Metazoa; phylum Arthropoda; class Collembola; order Entomobryomorpha; family Entomobryidae; genus Seira; species Seira ritae. Next base: position 7,683 of record JAHZNI010002825.1, read on the forward strand.
AGGAGAAAAGGGAGAGGAGTAGGAAGTGGAATTTTCCAATGTTAGGGACACTTTGGTTACAAAGAAGCGCTACATGACAAGCTGATGCTTCTCCAGTACTTTCTCCAGGCCTCATGCGCGACCTCGATTTGGGTTGATTCAAGGTTTTAGGGTCGCTCGTGTGCATTCTTTTTTCAGCGATAATAATAGAAAGTAGAGGGGCTTTGGAAGTGCTTTCTCATAACTCTGATGAAAATGATGATGATGATGATGCACGAACGAAGACCCCGTGTGTTTGATTTCATGCCCCCACACTCGATTAAGTACCTAAGTGCAACGAACGATCCTGCTCCAGCGTAGCAACAACTTCGAGTTCGATTCAAGTGGCATACATACTTCGCCGGTAAAAGGAGGAGAAAGCGGAGAGGTTTTTTTTGTTTAAGTAGGGTAAGGTACAGTGTTTGCGCTCTAAGCTTACCTTACACGACACGACCACTAACTGCGCAAAATGGTTTATCAATGAGCCTCCCCATGAATCATGCATGAGAAGGCGAAATGCAACAACACATGTAGTTTCTGCCTATCATTTCCACATATTATTTGTGTCATGCATGCCTGTGCAAATTGAAGAGCTTACAAGTGTTCAACCGCTGTCTTTTTCACTTCAAGGCTACCTTACCCTGTGGCTAGGAAAAACCTGTCGAGTGGGGGAAAGGGAAGGAAAGACTGACGTTGTTCCTGCAATGGGTGCAATACATTCATGTTGACGTAGATATGAGTTTTGGAGAATTACATGCAAGCGGCCTTCGAACAGCTTAAAATTGAATATGTATTTCGCATATCTACCTTTAACTGCCTTTTATCATAAGGGATTTGATTGCTTTTTGTTCTGGTTTTTTATGCAAAAAAACGGACGCACGTGGAGGTGTTTTTGTTTTTCCGTTTTAAAAAAAGCCTTCTGCGAATATAAAAATTGTTTTGAGTCAATTTGCAAACATAATTTGTTGCAAGATTTTGTGTTACTTTTAATGCAACAAAGAAAAATATTTGTTATGACCTTTGCTTCCATTTGGAAGGAGATTTTAGAGGTCATGCAATTTAGTTTAAAATAACAAATACGAATTTCAAAATAACAATGGAATTTTAATGCTCTAATTGCAAATTACTTTATTGAAGAGGAAAATGGGTCAATTTTAGTGATGGAACTGAGAAGTTTCCCTTGCGTTAAACAAGGGCCTACTTGGTAGTACCTATTGCCACGTGCTGGAGCTGGAGCAGATTTGAAATGCAATGCATCACATCTCTACCCCCAGTAACTTGACTCTTTTATTCAATTTTAAGGCGTATGATTATGGAACTTTAGATTAAGTTAGACACAACTTTCTTCGCATAACAGTAACAGTAATCATCACAATATGTATTTCATTTCAATTCAAACAAACGCGTAAAAAGTTACTATCTCGCTGAAGGCATCAAATCTGATTGTTTTTCTTGATTGACAGTAGCATAATTATTTTGCTCTGCATTTTTTTGCAATCAAGTCTACACATTTAAAGTAGGAAATATGACGAGGGAAAGTACTAAATAGGTGATCAAAGTCATCAAATTACTCGTTTATGAGGCAGTAATAAAGTGCCTTTTGGACTACAATTCATGGACAGTAAAACATTTTTGATGCCTTCTCATGTTACCATACTTGTTGATGATATGAAAAATTGCGAAGTACTTCTTTCAATGTCATCCAGGTTTTTCTCCATAGTTGATGTCCATTGTTTTTTTCAAATGATCGCAATACTGTCCAAGGTTACCTTCAATAGCAATGATAATGATAATATGTGTGCATTCACTTACATCCGACATATGTGTCTCCAGTTTACCGTTGCCCTTGTGTGACCTTAGAGAAACGTTAAAGGAAGAACAGCGAAGTATGTATGTAGGTATTTGTAATTTCCTATTGTGCATTTTCATTTCTTTCCGCGGCGTCAACTCCAATTATTCATAATTTTAATGCAACTTTATGATAAGCTATATGAGTAGTCTCATGGCGAATGTGAATTTACAGTGGTAGAAGGTGTACATATTTATGAAATTATGAACGGTTTTTGAAAGACTTTAAGTCATGTTGAATAAACAAAATTTTTAAATTTGGATCATTTCCGTTTCAAGTATGCAGAAAATGAAGAAAGAATGCAAAGATAGTTTTTTTGTAGTCAACAATTTGTTTTTCTTTTTTAATTTAACAGTAACGATAATTTTGGTTTTAATTAAATATTGACAATTATAATAATATATAATAATAATAACTTAATCCTAACTCATTACAATTGTATGTATGACTTAATAATTCATTGATGATTAGTGTAAAAATGAACACTTCTTCAGCAATTCAAAAAAAAAACAAAACAAAAAAGAGTAAAGGTATTTATATAGGACAGCATAAAAATCTTTTGCAAAAACAACTGCAATTTCTTCTTCTTCTTTTTTAAATTCTTTATAACAGAGATGCATATAAACTGAGAATGAGAAACTTGGCATTTTTTTTAAATCTTACAAAGAAAATATAGTAAATAGGTAGTACAACTTGTTCTCAATCGATAAATATATTATATTTGATTACCTTGAGACATGACATAAGTTAAGGTTGATAGTGATAGGTAATAACGGGAGGAAAAATAGAGCAACAAAAAGGATTCAAAACTAACTGTAATTTATATTAAATATTCATTATCGACATACATAATATATATATATATTTATATTTACACACAAAAATTATGTAATTCTCTTCTTCCCTTCATTTGTGGAATTGTAAAATATCATTTTGTATTTCTCTACACCTCCGTATATATATTTTTTCATAATAACTTCGGTACAATTTACACCATATTTTACAGAAAAAACGACGCGGTTAGTATTAAGTAACTTAAATATTTCTTATACATAAGAATTATGCGTAGAACGGAACTTTTAACCACAAAAAAACTTTAATTAATTTACTTATTCTATTATAGTTAAGTATAATTATAGGTATGTATATGTACACAAGACTCATTTTATATTAGGCTGACATATACAATGTATTTTTACAATGTTTTATGCAGCACTGTTTTCAATAAATAGTATTTTGTAGATGTTTCAGTTGGACTTTTTTCAAAGAGGAAATGAACACATTCTGGTGCTAACTTAGAGATAATAACAGTTTTAAAATAGTATTTTTCGTAGGTATCTATATTTTTTCTTGTAAATATCGCTAGCAAATTTTTATAACCTACACGTTGGTATTTCGTTTGTTGCGATTTTTAATATTTGCGTTAATAATGTAGTAAGTATATAAATTACGTAATGGAATTCATCGATCGATCGATTCGATATTTGCAAAAATTGGTATTCAAAAATTACTCATTTGTTAAATTTTTTGTACTTAAGCACAAAGAAAATTTTGGTGTCAATGCAAAAATGGTCCATATTGAATTATGGAGATTCTGTTTCTTTTTATACAATACACATGCTTTTGTATATTTTCAGAAAACATTAATGATTTTTCAACAAGATAAGATTCCATGTTTCAATCTGATTGTTTGTGATTAACATATTTTTGGTAACAAAAAGAGACAATATAAATACTATGGCTTGGCTTGAACATAATAAACTTCACCTTACTGAATGGTCAAATCTTTTGATTGCAGAGGAAAGAAATTAAAGTTGTGAAGAACAGAGGCACAGAACTGCGAACATTTCTCATTCAAATAACACTCGAACTCTTTTATGATTTGATCACATCATTCCCATTCAAGCATGTTCTTAAATTGAGTCTATAATATTTTTTAAAGCTTTCGTACCTTCTTGAAGTCTTTTAAGTATCTAATTAAGTTAATCCTAATTAATGCGAAACGTTGTACAGTATCAGAACGTATTATTTAAAATCAAATATCATACAGCCTTTTACTCTTCCTATAATTTATTATTAAGGAAAAATGTCTTAACTTTTACCCGCACTTACACGAACATGTACACACTCAAAATGTAATTAAGACGCGTTACGAATTGGATGCTAATTTGGATGGATGCTATATATGTTTTTTTTTGTAGAAATATTATACCAAATTTTATAAGAAAACCGAAAAAGCAAAACGAATATGGTAATAATTTTATACCTACGTATTTTGCTTTAGCTTGAAATAATTTTTTTGTAATTAAACTTAACTGGAATTCAATGAGAACTCAAAAATATATATTGTATTTTAATTATTGATTCTCTGGTAAAAATACGTATGAATAATGTAGTTTTAAAAATACGAATACTTTCTCATATTAAACCAATTTACTCTTGGTTTTTATGTACACTTTACAGCACCCTCCAATCAGCAAACCACGGTATTTCATGGTATTTTGGTTTTGGATTTATCCTAAACTTTATAACTAATTAAGTTTAAATATGTCTCTGTCTTACATCATACCTTTCATACCACACCTACATAGATACCTATATGCATGTACCACCTGCACATTTAAAAAACGTAAAATTCTTTACACAAAACACACACAATTCACATGCTTTTTCCCTACTGTTCCTGAATGCTTGCCATTTCCAACTACTACTTTGTACATAAAATACAAATTCTGATATCGAGAACTGGGAAACTGCAAGACCAACTCTGATAAATCATTCAAGTCTATTTAAGTATGTACTCTGAAATTGCTGTTATTTCTCAAAGTTAATTCAACGATTGAAATCAATTAACAGAGGAGGAGATGCTCCAGAACTGATATTTTAACCTAGGATGTCACTGCCGCAAAAATGTTCTAACCTTTTCTGTTAGTTGCCTTTGGTACAGATAAGTAAAACTCAATTAGGTTGTTATTTCCTACTAGCAATACCAAACAAATGTACATTGTACTAGATACAACACACGCACTTAAAATTCCTTTACATTCTTTTACATTTGTCTCTATAACACACTCTGTTTTTTTGGTACAATTAAAGCTTTCATAGCAAAACCCATTTTTCTCGAGAGATCCTGCCTAAACTATTTGCGATTTCTTTTTTTCAGTAAATAGATGGATAATATTATGCGACAAAATAATATTGACGCTGATTTTCTGATAAAAAATTTTCGCGAATCGATTTAGTAGCAAGCTAACTCTTCATGGGTTTGTCAGTTACCGTTCTAAACTAACTTGGTTAATATCGCCTATTTAATCCTAAACTTTTTACCTTTCGTACAAAACGATTAGCATTGAACTCAACCCCTCGTCGTCGTGTGAAAGATGACCTCCTAGAAAATAATTTTTTTCTTCACTGACAAGGAATCGTAACTCTACCTTATCTAATAGGCCTATATTTAAAACGGATCCTATTCAAATGTTTAAGTACATTCATTACATTCATTCTTCACTCGTGAAAGTTTTGATATTAAAGAAGCACTTGATGATTATTTTTTAATGCATAAAGAATCTTTCACAGTCGTAAGAAGTTTCGAATAGAAAAAAGGAAGAAGAATTAAAACCTACTATACCACATATATTATCTTGAAGTAAGCTTATCTAATTTTACCTGCTAAATAATCATACATACCTAGATATACGCACAGTGCTTGTTTTTTAAAGAATAAAAGAGATTTTTTTTCTGTCTTTAAATTTTTCCGAAACTGATAAAACATTTTACGCAAAGATAAGATGACCATTTTTTGGTGTGAAGTTAACTACGAATATCAGCAAGAAAAATAACGTTTATATAGTCTTTTTTCTGGAAAAAATAGATTTGTTATTTTTTGCGTTTTTAGAAAAAAAGCTGTTGCCTTTAAAACTAGCAGGTATACCAGTTGTCATCATTTTTTAGGAGAATCCGAATAAAAATTAGAGACATATTTCTTCGACTTATTTTCCTATTTAGAATTTTTAGAGGCAGCAACTGCAGAGTACTGCTGTATATTTTTCTTGCGTAATAAGATTAGTTTTTTTCTCTTTCTGTCAACAACAGTAGTAATGTAATCAATCAGTAGTGATTTTAGGTACCTTTCCGAATATTAATATCCAGCTTATAACTCATCAAATTAGCAAGACAAGGCATTCCAGAGAGAGACCATTACGGTAATATATTTATGACGGCTGGCTAAAAATTTCTTTACGTATGAGACAAGACACGAGTCCATGTATGCATAACGTTTTCCAAAATATGTAATTTCCTATTCTGTTCAGTAAACAAGCCCTACATCATAACCCTAAGCCATTTAATTGTATTTCAAAAAATATAGATATTTGCCTTCCGCTTTTCGAAGAGAACAACAGAAACATTTTGTAAATGGAAACTTTGTTTTCGGGATAAGTTGATAATTTTTTTTACAAAGGCATATATATTTTATATACCATCTCCTATTGTTGCATTGAGTTTTTCTTTTTCTTATGAGCACTTTTCGGCATACTGAATAACGGATGAGAGTCTTAGTCTCTGTGAGAGGATGGACTCGCTATTCTGAGGTGGTGGGGTGGTGGCACTATGAGGAGAGGATGGATTCTCCATCGCATACTTTTCCAAGATAAGACTTGATCTCTTCCTTGGCCCGCCACCACCACCGTTGGAATTACTATTTGGAGATCGAGCTCGTTTCATGCCTGCCATACTACCACTACTACTGCTGCTGCTATTACTTGCATTGCTACTATTCTCATCGCCACTGATGTCGCCCGAGATATGGCTCATTTTATTACTCATGCCACCCACTGAAATCTGAGTATCTGCATCAGAATAGTCTTCCTGAAGACTTGGAGTTGATCGGGGAGTGGAATTAGGAGATGGACTGTGTAAGCTATTCCTAGCTGGGGAGACTGAGCCTGGCCCCCTACCGTAAAACTGCTGCTGTTCCCTTTCTTTATGTTGCTGCAGCTGCATTTGATGGTGAAAGTCGATCGGACTACTTGGGCTATTACTTCGCGGAGAAAGTCTACTCTGATTTAAGTGGAGTGAGGAGCTATGATAACCACTGAACATTCCGTTTGGTCCATTCGACATTGTAACAGGGATAAGGGAAACTTTGGCAGGGATGTTATGATGATGGTGATTATTATGATGATTGTTTGTCACAGCCGCGGCTGCTTTCGAGCCTTTGGTAAGTGCTAAAGCTAGGACACCACCTGGGGTGTAGGATGATGCCTGAGGTGGGGACGAAGAGTTTCTATCCAGAATTGCCATTTCTGGACTTGATGATCTCTCCCTCTTAAAATGCTGCTGCTGGATCTGCCTCAGTCTATTCTGGTGGTACATGCGATCATCTTCAGAAAATCCCTTTGAATTGTTATTATTATTATATGAGTAGTCCTCAGGCACGAGGATGGGATGTACTGAGACACTGCCTGAGGAAGAGGAATACCTTAAACCAGCATTTTCAGCTAAACGCTTTTGTTGCTGTTGTTGTTGTTGCTGCTGCT
>JAHZNI010002826.1:0-11144 GCA_027744415.1 Seira ritae
CTAAAATAATCTTCTTTATTTCAAAATATGTGGAAACTTTTACATTCGCTGCTTCTAGACTTTCACTTTCTCATGCTTGTCTCAACCCAAGACATGACTTGTGTTTTTACTCATGAGAACTTTTACCTCTTGATTCACGAACTCACGAAAACAAATGCAAAGAAACTTCAAATGTAACTTTTCATTCAATTTCAGCATTTTCGTTTGTTATTTTAAGGATTAGTTGATGAGACTAATAAGGTGTATTATCACTGGGTTATTGTAGTTATATCCCCTCGCAACAAGTGTTTTGTAAATGGCATAATAGAAATAGAGATTATCATGCCAGCAATAGCATTTGGTAAATCTACGAGGAATAGTTTTAATTTTTGTTTATTATTTATTTTTGTGACAGCTACAATGTCTGCTGTTGTGTTCTACGTTATTATGCATACAATGGCCAAGAATTACATATTATGAGATAGTGCAATAAGAATGAAAGTTGACTATCACGTGTTTCTGAAAAAGCAAGTCGTATCGTTTGCTTGTATGAGTTTTAGAATTAATCCTTTCACAAAATGTGTCCATCTTCCATCACTTATTTCTCAACCCCTTAGTAATGCACATATACATGAATTCTTTGAAATGTTATACATCGATGAAACAAACCCCATAACATAACTAAAGCAGAAATTCAGCTGAACAAAAAGAGTTGTGCACTTTCTTTATTCATCTCTAGCTCAAGCCCATAAGCATACAAGATTAAGTTTAGGAAGTTTTCATGCATGTTGATACCTTAGCCCTTCTCATTTTCAAAGAACGTAACCACCATACACTACCGCCTAATATACTCATCCCTATTATCTAGATTTTTTTCTTAACTCCAGAGAGAAAAAAATAATTAATTCCTATGACAATTAAGCCTGAATATTAGAATCATGTATAATGTATGCAGCAAAGACAGAAAAAAAACTTTTGAGGAAAGTTTTGTCAAAATTATTCGGGTTTTAAATTGCAAATACTATACAGGCAAACAAAAGAATAAACAAAAATGCATACCTACTTTTAATACTTAATACGGATTACTCCACTCCTTCATCAACTTCCTTTTTTTTGTTTGTGATTCGAATAATATAATGTTGTGCAAGAGACAGTGGAAAGTGAATAAAGACAGAGAAAAAAAATGAAATAAAATAGGCACTCACACTCACATTGGATGTAGTACTGATGCTGTTTCCTGGCTTGCTCGAACCTCGTCTCCTCATCCAGCATCGAGTTGTAGACCTCCAGCTTCCGTTGAAGATCCACGGCATCATCCACTTCGACTTCTGTTGTTCCTGTGTAAATAGAGGCATTAGATGAGCATACAGGGGTATTTCTTGGACCTGGAATATCATCATCGTCAGTATCACAGTGCACCCAACTGTCAACTCCGTAATAGTAGTAAAAGAAGTAAAAGCGGTTCAAGTGGTTTTCATAGCTGGGCCAATGGCTAACGCCACTATTTGGAGGGACGGCACCGCTAGAGCCACTTTCCCTACTGGGACCTTTATGGCCAGAAGCCGGAGCCGAACCACTTCTTGAATTGAATTCAAATCCTCCTGTTGTATTATTCCCAGCGACACCGCCACTACTTTTACTACCACTTTTATGTTTTTTATGATGATGATGACGATGGTGATGTCTCCGTGTTTGTTCATAGTCTTGTTGATGTTGCTCTTGATGCGAGTAGGAAGGTTGTTGTTGTTGCTGCTGCTGTTGTTGGTGCTGATAGTAATAACTTTGTTGACGGTGTTCTGACCACATGCCGCCTAAACTGTTAGCCGACTTTTTTATACCCTTTTAGATTAGCACTGTCGTAATGTTATCATCACCACCGGTTTTTTCTCTCATCTTGTGCTTTCACCGCCGTTTGTAAACAATGTCCAGTCAAGCCACCGCACCACAATTTTCAACATTTTCCCCTTCCCATAGGTAATCGTGGAATATTCCAAATCATTATTGTGAAACCGCAAAACCAACCCCAGTTTTTATTTACTTAAAAGCTCTGCCTCCACAACTGCAAGAACTACTACGTGGGAAGATATTAGAGTATAACATAAACTTATTACTACGGAAGCACCAACTACGCAAATTAATTATCTCATCAAAATGCGGTACTCCAGCTCGGCCACATGTTAGCACTAGGTGTTGCAGACAGAATGACGTTCTACCTGTCTGAGAGTGTCATCATCTCAGTTTAATTCAAGGATTTATGTGTAATTTCAGTTGTCAAATCATACTAATTCCGCCAGTGCATATGTACCTTACTTTCGCACCAGCCTTGATAAATATTTTCTGTTCTCAGAATCAGAATGACGGAAACGCTTTACTTGCAGATGCACTTGTTGTAGGCAATATGCTATCCTAGATGTAATCAACATCCGAGCCACTGGAGGCCAAATTAATTACTTTGCCTGTTTCACAACAAAACAGCCACTAACAGGTTGCTTTTGACTGAAGATCAGTTGAATGCACCTCTACATCATCCGTCCAAAATCCAGACTCTCTCTCTCCATTCATGAGAGTACCCCAGGAATTATAAAAGGTAAACCAAGCGTAGTTTACGTTGTTCACATCTTATTTATGCACCTCATGCATAATGAAAATCCTTGCAAATTCACACTGGGAAATTGACAAAGTACAAAATTCGCATGGAGGAATAAAGAGCAGGGTGGAGGCCTAAGGCCTCCAGGGAAAGTGGTTGAGAAAAAGCATCTTTGTTGACCTGCTTACTTTCCCCTTGTCAGATGCCCCTTTCCCTTGTGAGTAGAAGCTCGTTCAGCACCGCCACTACTAGGAGCACTATCACATTCACCACGCTACAGCCAAGCCACCACGTTCTCCGACTAATTCTGATGTGAAAGTATGCTTATAATTTATAAATTGCGAATTGCACGACAACTTTGTTCTCTTCTCTATAGCAGCAAACAACTATTTAAAACACTTACGAGCTGAGTAGGGAATAGAGAAGCTCCTTCCATATTTTGTGAAAGGAGTAAGTTTGGACATACATAATATGCCCTGCTACAAAGGAATAATATAATAAGTAGTATTGGCTTGTGGTCCAGTGCTTCGATGCGTGCTATGCATATAAAATGAGAGGAGCGACAACAAAGAAGAAAGAAATAAAAAGGACGGCGAAGACGTCGACAATACAGATAGATGATGATATCATGCCTATGGTCATATATTGTATACAGCCCGAGGAGAGAAACGGGGCACAATAATACAATACAATGTCTTGGTGGCTTGACTACGATGACGACTCGACACACACTTTGGCCATCATCTTATCAGCATCAGTATTCCTTTTGTGGAACAGTGATGGGTGCACAATACAGGAATGCCAGGCTCAGGTCCCTGCTACTCACTCCCAAAAAAACTTATGGAAAAGCCATATGATGAAGATGGCTTTCTTTCTCTCTTCATCCAAGACATTGCGATGTAAAAAAAAGAAAAGGCAACACACGTAAAACGTAGTTAAAATACAAAATACGTGGAGACTTGAAGCGTGCTTTTTCTTCTCCTAACGTATTGCATGAATGACGGAGAGAAACATGTGTCTCGTCTCAGAAGACGAAAGTTATGGATATAAATATAAAAGCAGAGAGCCATGCGAGAAAACCACACCGCTCCCGTTCATCTCACTTTACTGCTTGTACTTCATCCCCACTTTTTCCTCACTAAATAACAATACTTTTACTTACTTTTCCACTTTTTAGATTTGTGATGATGTGTTTCGCTTTCAAAAAATATAAAGAAAGCTTGTGGGCAGCCATGCATGCCTGGAGTCGACTGGAAATGGAAAACACGAGAAAATGCTTTTAGCTGTGGCCGCCATACTATGCATGTATGTATTTATGTACATGCACAAGAACAAGAATAGATGAATTTATTACGAATGTGGCGAAACGCACCAGCCGAGCGAAATAACTTTCACTTGGAAATTTATGCTTCACTTTATGTTTGTCCGTCTGTCGGCACGAATTTCGTTGGCGAGAATCAAGTTTGTTGCAAATCAGAACAACAAAAACGTGGCAGATAATTAAATTGAAATCTAAACTACATTGGAACTTGAAAGCTGTGTTCCATCATTGAAATGCAGGGGGAATTATTGGAACCGACTTGTATTAGTTTGCTATTTCAGTTTTCTTGTCACACTGCCTTACTTTTTACCACACAGGGTGTGTGGAATGAAAATGGATCCAGCAATAAGAAAAACATTCATGAAAGTATATTATATGTATAACATTGAAAAACCTATGGCGATGATATCATTGGAACGCGAGTAGATTACAAAAAGAAACAAAAGGCAATAGAATCTCCTGGGTTTTTACACTCAGGCTCTCTTAGTCTTCAAGACGTTCTTTAAGTTCTGTACATTTGCATGTCTGGAGAAACTAAAGCAATTACTTTTATATCACTTATAGCATTCTTCTTTGACTTTTTCATCGTTCGTTTCAAAAAGTTTGAATGGGAGGCTACCCAACAAATATAACATTAGATCCAATATTGTAATAATATACGTTCGTACTTAAGTAATTATGGTGGGACACTGTAACTATTTAAGTGAAGAATTGCCAAATCAATAAAGTCCGACTTTTGTGGGCTTGTGGGCAACGATACGCATGCAAATTGCGTAACACAATACTAGTACAAACATGGATCTGATGAAAATCAAAATGCTGCTTTTTACACGCAATCAAAACAGTAAGAAATCATGGTGTGTTTTGCCCTTACACATATGTATTATTAGTTATAAATATACAAATCTAAAAAAATATTTTGTAGAGTAATCAGTTCATTTTTAATGAATGTGCCACAATAAACACCTACAGGGCTTTATTTTAAGCCACTATGGGGTACTGGGAAAAAATCTAGAATAAAGAAACGCTGAGAACCAAATCAATTACACGGAACGTATTACTTTTTGGCTTATGAATGAGTCATAGAAATATGCTTGCAAACATCATTTTTATCGAATTTTCATTAAAATATGACAGTGAACCATCGAATTTCAAATGGATGCATTCAAAATTTCTCATGTCCCGGAAGCGGAAAGGATGCATGACATCTTAGTAAAATTAATAGTGAAAACTTCTGCAGTCTGAAACAATTGGACAAAAGTAGTAAGTAGAAAGTCGTGAAAGCAGTTTAAGTCATTACCACAGAAAAAGCAATATGAACACCTGCACGTACGCGTCTACACGCTCACAATACTAATGTATGGCTACGACAAGCGCAGTCCTCCATGTAATTTCTTAGCTGTCTGATATGAATTTTTTTATGCTCCGTCCGTGATGACGAACAAGAGTTAAAAACGTGATGCACGATTTCTGAGATGTCAGTTGCTCACAGTTGTTCATGGTCTTGCTTCGCGACATAAAATTTAAACGGCAAAGTTGAGCTAAGGATAGGAATGATTGCAAAACTCGAGGTAGTATGCATATGATCTAACATCAAAGTTCTAAGGAATTGCTAAATGTGCAATATGAGCGCATATTATGCATGTATGTTAGTTAACACGTACGACAAAAATACATGTTTTTGTTCATCTGTCCGTCGTGTATGAATTTAATAACGAAGCCATTCTGTAGGAAAACTTGTACTAATGACACACGTCGCGACAATGGGCATAACCGGAGATAAAAGATACCCTTATGGGATCTGGTTTTCTTACAGAATTATAATAATAATCGGGTAGTTTTCTTTCTTTGATCCCTGCCAAGTGAATATTAAGCATTTGTAATGCTATGCCAGCGAGAATCGCGAAGATGAAGATTTCCTCTTTTGTGATTCCGATTCCATGCTTCAAAGCACATATGTAACTTCCTCAAGAAACGGACTATGACTATGAGCCCACTTTAGTATTTAATCATGGGGCATTGTAAGACTTTTAGGTTGTCTTGGTTGCTGTGATCACCCTGTAATTCACGTCAGTGTTTATCGACACGCGCCACGATCAGATCGTGTACTAAATCAATAACGCGAGTACAAATTATGCTGATTTGTATTGTAATGCTATGCCAGCGAGAATCGCGAAGATGAAGATTTCCTCTTTTGTGATTCCGATTCCATGCTTCAAAGCACATAACTTCCTCAAGAAACGGACTATGACTATGAGCCCACTTTAGTATTTAATCATGGGGCAATGTAAGACTTTTAGGTTGTCTTGTTTGCTGTGATCACCCTGTAATTCACGTCAGTGCTTATCGACACGCGCCACGATCAGATCGTGTACTAAATCAATAACGCGAGTACAAATTATGCTGATTTGTACGGGAACGGAAATCCCATTCGTTCAAGCGAGACGACGGAGCACATTAGTACTTGGTAAGTAGTACCTAAGTAGCTCATGAACTACTTCCTCTTCCTTTGGGGCATGAAATGGAAGTGGAAAAAGTGCACTATTCAATTTAATTGAATACCCACGTTCACTTTTCTTTTGAAAGAGAACGTATTCTGAGCAAGAGCCAAGAACGTAGTAATGACAATTATTGCGAAAAGTGTTTTTTCGTTTTCCATTGTATTAATCAATATCATAATGGCTCCATTCTCATATAAGTAGTATCAATATTTGTTTCTTTAGGTGACTATGACACGACCATATCATGGTCTTTGCACTTTCCCATTTGGAATACCGGAGCAAGGTGAGATTGAAGGAATGGGCGAGAACCCGTACAAGTGGATTTCCAGTGAAAGCAGCAAATAAGTATTTATTTCCAACCATTTTTATTTATTTTCACCTCTCCCACACATATTTTCAGGACGCTCCGCTTCAATCCCGTTTTTGGCAAAAATACTACAGGCAAAGAAGCCGGAGGAGAAATTTGATTTAGCTCATACAATGGAAAACCTGAGAAAACAGAGCGATAAAAACATCAGTTTTAGCCAAAGAAATTGAGATAGATATATGTTTTTCCAGGTTTGTGTAAAAATAATGATGATGATGTAGTGAAATGGGGGAGACAGATTTGTAAACATTGCTTCTTTTCATTACAATTTACAATGATAAAGCCCTTTAGCACTTTCGTCTTTTGCAACAGACATTTCGACATTTTCCTCTTACTTTCATGCTGAGCAATGATTTGCTTTTAAGGTGGGATGGCATGTCACAACTCACAACACAACGTTTCTGATCCGTGCGTGGGTTGGGTCGGCGGCTGGCTGTTGAATGTGAAGTAGTAGTTGAATTCTCGCTAAATGTGTTACGTGGGAAATTTGACATGATATCCTCATCCATGTAAGTGAAACATGAAACAAAAGCCGAGATTTCTAGAGGAAATCTTGTCTGCCGCTCCTTTGTATTATCGGTCGAAAAGCGTAAGTAAACAACAAGCAATGATTTCATCTTTAAGGAGCGGGGAGGCTCACATTTTCTGCCACATTACCTTCATTATGATACGCTGGAGCAAGGTTAAGATGTAATTTCTTTTCCTAGTTTTCAGGTTAATTTCTATTACAAAAGTCATTTGGTGGAGACTGGAGAGAGAGGAGAGGCAGTTTCCTGGAAACGGCTTTAGCGTAAGATGTGTGTCGACGTCGAGTCGATACCTCTTTCTTCTATATTTATTCTGGGATATGTTGTGGAAAAGAGGAACGAACGGCTCTCGTCTTCTTTTTTCTTTCTTCGCATCAATTCACTCACAAGTAGTCACAAGTCAGTTGACTTTAATGAAAAGCTTTTGAAACGACTTTTACGCGTGCAAATATGTCGTCGTTCTAGTCCTAGTTGCGATATACACAGTACTATACACATGTGGGAAAGTTAGTGGGCTCCATCACCTGAAATCACTTCATGCTTCGTTTCTTGCTCAAAGCACTACCACCAAACCAAGAACCAGCGTCATAGACATAATCATCATCATCATCATCGGCAACTCAAGTTAACTTTGGCAAGTGAAAGCAGCAGGCTCGAGGAGCAGGGCATGAAAAGTAAACAAAAGTATAGGAATAGGGTTAAGGGGATCTTCAGGTTGAGAACTGTGGATGTATCCTTTCATTCTCTGCATACCAAAACAGAAACGAAGGAGAGAAAAAAATAACTTAAAAAAGAGTTCCTCAATGTAACCGTACAGTCGCGTGAGGGAACAGAGAGGAAGAAAGGAACTCGATAGCATGAATCATATAAGCATGAAACCTCGTGTTTGGAGTTCAATCTACCACAATCTGAACAGTTTAGGAGAGAGGCTTGTTGTATATCACAATATTGTTGCTAAAGAATTAATAGCGAATTATGAAAGACGACGGACGTCCTGTTGCCCTAACTGCTAAATGATGTATGGGCCTGCACTTACGTTTATTTTACTCTGTCACGTAAAGGTATGCATGGCCTAGTCTAGGTAGGTGTTTGTGGAAATTCTAGGAGAAAATTTTTTAACTAGCTTCTGTGAAGTAAATGAATGTAGAAAGAACTCTTTATGCGAAAAAATGAATCTTATTTTCCAGGTAGGAGTTCATGTAATTTTGGCCTCGAGTAACTTTGCAAAAAAACATTTCTTCCTTGCTTGGCTCACTCATCATCATGCATACTAAATTATTCTGAAGTGTTCTAACGATAATTCTCATGCGATTAGAAAATAATTCCGAAATATGTATGCATTGAATACTCCCGGAAATATATTGCTTCGTACATGATGGCAAGACACTTAAAGCAATTACTGGAACAATTAATGTCCAGAAACAGGCTCTGTCTGAATAAATTAAATTATAAAATGCAAATTGTTAGGCTACAAAGTGCTTTTGGATATCGAGTCACTTCTCGGAGTTGACAGTTTGATTTACGATGCTGTCTGGATACTGGGAACTACGTAATGTGTCAGAGCATTATAGTCTTACCATATGGAAGTTCGAATCTGGCATCGATCAACAACGCATGTCCCGTTGGCGTTTTCGTCCCAACAACTTGCCCATCTCTCATCACCAGCTCCGCGTCCAGAGACAACCACTTCCCAGTTCCATTTATAACCTGAAAGGAGGAGAAGAAAGAAAAAAATCAATTTTACCGTTTGAGAACACCAGACATGAATCAAACTCGGACACATGGAGACTACATCAACGCGACTTATTGGTTCTGCTTTCTGTAGAAAGCTTAAGCTATTTGTCAATGTGACAAAATCCTGACCTGTAGATGTATTATGGGAAGGTTACTTCCTTCAAGATCTTGTTATCGGTCAAATACGAAAATCAGGCAAAAATCGTTGTCTTTGGATGTCTGTCTTTGCTTTGGATTTGTTTGCAGTGCCTCCTGTCTACAGGCACGTCTATCTATGCCCAGTTGCCTTTCTCCCAACAAATGCAATTAGCTGACAACTTGTCAGACTTTAGTCTGGCTAGTAGAGCATTCATATAACCTGCTCACTTTTCTCCTTACGTAGTCGTCTCCAAATTTCCGCAACCATGAAGATTTAATAATATTGTGTAACAGAAAGATACATACGACACGGGCATTCGTCGACCTCTAAGGGACTCGGGTATTCGTCGACTGCTGAAATGTAACTTTTGCGAAATTAACGCAGGATTTTGTATCGAAGGATAAAAAATTAGTCGAGTTGCATAATATTTTTTTCGTTGATTTGGGAATTTATTCGCCGAGGGAAACCCGGGTCCCTCATTAGCAAGCATATCAGGATTCTTTTCTGTCTACAACCAGACTCAGATGACTTTCTAGAATTTTCTCACTGAGACTTTGGCATTTTCAAAGGAAGGAAAATCGTCAAAAACTTACCCAGTTATTGATTTCACTGAAAAGAGAATCAATAGCAAATCTCGTAAAATTTACGGTTATACATAATAGCAAAAGGATCTCATTTTTCTTAAAAGCCTGCCCTACCATAAACTTCATTCATCCACTATTAATCTCACAAAACAATAGTAAATGCATTATTGCATTGCTGCTGGTGCAATGCATCGCACAACCATAAATATTATTCCATCCAATTACATCTCATACCAATTATTAGCGCTACCCATAAGCGTTCATATATCAACTGTGATGACGGCTTTTGCAGACCATTTGAACATGAAAAATGCATCTAGCGTCAGACGGTGATCTTCATGGAAAGGGTTGCTTTCGTGATGTGGTCTGCCTTGACCTAAAACACTATGTGTAGTTGTTGTGTGCAAAACGAAGTATAAAAATAGGCGTTATTATTATCCTCGCACTAGCAAATAAATGCACATTTTCATATGTTCTTATTCCACTATCGCAAAAGTAAAGAGAAAGGGGAAATAAATTGCAAGGTAAACTAATAAAACCGACTAAGGGTCAGGTTAAGCTGAAGCTCGTTGAGTGTTGAATTTCATCAGAGCCAATGCCTACCCATATACTTTTTTAACCATACATGTGGCTCAATATTTATTCTGGTGTTGTTACACCAGTCAAGTTAGCGTTCTTGTTTACCTATACCTAACTACAATTTCCCCAAAGGATTCTCGCAAGGAAGTAAATTTTACAAGAGTTTGCACTCATACATGTACTCTTGTAAACGAGCTGCACAAGTAAACCCCAAATAGGCTCCTAATATTTAGCCTTCATTAACAAATGCCGTAGTCACTAATGCTTAAATAGTGATAATTTAAACTACATATAAAGGTCCTTTCTAAGGGATTACCACCAACAGCCGCAGCGCCGCCCCTTAGGTAATCACAGGGATTCAAGTAATGCGCAACAGCTGGAGAGGATCACAATGGAAAAGCCCCAGGATATATTCTTGCTTTAAAATTCATCCATTTTAATCACGCAAAACAGAGCGGAGCTCATTTGTATGCTTCATTCATCCAATTCATTTTTACAGTCTCAACGAAATATGTAAGAGACAATTAATAGGATTTAATGAAAACCACACGATTGTTTCCGAGATCCTTGGAAAAGGGATTGGCTAAATTGAAGAATTAATTTGGGTTTCCTAAACAGTTGACGAACTTTTTCCTAAAGATATGACACTGGGAAATGCTCGCTTATAATTTAATATGTACACGGGCTGTAAATAAGCCTCTCTGTTGACATACTCTAATGAGCACAATCCTTTTAAAATGATTCTCAACATATTTCGTTCCTTTCCACATCAGACTTTAAGCTTATGACATTGATTTCGGTTTCATATTTCACGAAGGCCTTCCAT
>JAHZNI010002827.1:0-29082 GCA_027744415.1 Seira ritae
CTTGGAATGTGAGCTAGGCATATAAGAGAGATTAAAAGGCTGCAAGAGAACGAAAAAAACTCTCCCTCTCTTGTCTCCTCGGCTCTGCTTTCCCTCGTTTTTGCTCTGTTTAGTTCATTCAGCATTCAAACCATCCCAACCTTTTGGATAAAAAGGAAAGGAGTTATAGAAGAAAGTAGCAGTTCCCTTCGCGCAATTATATCTGGAACATGTACGCGTTCTGCTTTCCCTAAAAATTCTGCATTGCATATTGTTTTGTAAAGGGAAATAAGATAACTGCTTTAAACAAAAATCTCCCATTGAGAAAATCTCCCACGTCTGCCTCTTTTGTGTAATAATTTGTGCTCATTCAAAATAGTTAAAGTTATCATCAGTAATTTAGTTTAAGGTAACCTTTCATCGGTAATTGCATCATCATGCTCCATTCCAATTTCAAAGTGATCATATTTATGTCTACCACTACCTCGAAGAGTAGTATTCAATCGTATTTACTCTCACTTTAATGAAATTTAATAAAAGCTTTGGAACCCAAACAGAACCCATAAAACAACTTACTATTTATCGCCATCAAAAAGTGACGGGGAAAACGAAATTCCTGAGATTGCGCCACACAACTATTTTTCCATCATGATATGAATAGGAACAAGATCATGTAGCATAGGCATTTAAACGATTCGAAAGGTTGGTGTGCTTCAGGTAGTAGCAGCTAGAATTAGAATTTCACCTGCTCGCTTTGCAACAATACCAATCGTAGAAGACCAGGGAAAGTGAATGAGTGAAAGTGAAATCAATCCATCAATTATTTGCGTGTTCCCTCGCATACAAGCTTATTAAAATCTGACGTGTGATAAGCGTGTGAAAGGCTATTGTGCTTGTAAAGTGTGATATAAAGAGAAGCCATCAACATGTCGATGTTAATGACGACAAGGTTGTTACATACGCCAGGCCCGTTTGTCAATTGTCATATTAGGTGCAATAACAAGCGTTACTACTATCCTGGGGATGTGGTTACCGGCCAAGTGATTGTACAGCCGGTTGAGACCGTCTACTGCCATGGTAAGTGCCCTCACCCCGCTTTATAATGCATGGGACAACACAGGTCAATTATGCAATCAAAATATTGGCCACCTGGGAAAAGAATTTTATTTCTTTGGTATTGCATGAGTGTAGCATTTCCCTGAGGAATGTTTATTAAAGAAATCCAAACAGAAAGCAAGAATGTCGCTGGAACTCTTTTTCCTGGAGGCATGATTGTCCTCATGTTATTCTTGGTTTTTTTGTTTTCTCTCCGAAAGTCCATCGAACAAGAAATAAAATTTCGTATTTTCTTTTGGCATCGTGAGGAATGCATATCATGTGTATGAGCAACACGTTTTCTTCCGAGTTTGAGATTAGAGTGAAAGTGTGCGTGAGGAAATGATTTTCTCAGGACATGTCATTATTACCTGACGATAGCGAGTCTGACATTCCCACGTCTTTCTACAGAAATTGGCCTCATGCAATAGCTATCTCATAGTCCATCAAAGCAAAGCCAAGGAATGATTTATTCATGAGATTTTGAAACGTGTTTATCTTCTTGACAGGAATGTATGTAGCATTCGAAGGGAAAGCTGTGGTCACCTTTAAAACATTGGGAGAGACGAGGACAAAAACTGAAGATATTTGCAAGAAAGAGGCGTACATTTTGGGAAAAGATATACGTAAGGGAGAAGAAAATAAATTGTTATCGTTTAATTGGCAATTAGTATAGCAAAATGGTTTTTTCTCTCAATTATTTTTATTCCACTTGTACATACTTGATTGTCATTGATTTTTTCTTTACCCTCATGTAGCCCACGCTGGCTTGAAGAAAGTAATGGTGACCCCGGTCGAATATTCATTTTCCTTTGACCTGCCATTAGACCTGCCGAGCTCCTTTAACGGCAAACTAGGTTAGTGGAATAGTAATTTTAACATGATGTATGAAAGTAGTATGCATTTTTAAAATGAATAATAATAAAACATGCATGTGTATTCTGTCATATTTGTTTCGCAGGAGTGATTAACTTTCAGGTTGTCGTTTACCTAGTGAGGTATGCTTGGAATTCCATATTTATATTTATTGTGACGTTTTCAAAAGAACCGATTCTAACATAAAAGGGACATACTCTCAACTTGTTTTTGCTTTAATCCGAAGGTCTGACACGTATCACGTAAAGCAGACCGAGAAGACAATAAAAGTGAGAGGAACACTGGATTTGCAAGAATACGCCCCGAATTCGTTCAAATCCGTTGTGTACCATGCTCCCTCCAGAAGACCGCCGTTGACATGCACTCTTCAGCTTAACAAAGGGGGATTTCTGCCATGCGAGAAAATTACTTTCACGATTGAGCTGTTTAATCCGGATGAACACGAGATTGAGGGCATCACGCTGACATTCTTGAAGGTGAGGTTGCATGACATGATGACATGACATGATGTATTAGCAAGCTAGAAAGGGCAATTATTTAAAGTTATGAAACTGCTTGTAAACACACGTACAGAAAGTGACGTATAAAGTGCGCGAGACAAAATCTTCAAAGGCTACAGTGGCATTTATCAATAAATCGTCGATGGATGAGGTAACACCAACCATTTGGTCCGGTACTATTCCTGTGCCCAAAGATCTTCAGCCTACTCAGTTTGGGGCACCTATTGAAATTATCGACTTGGAGTATGCTATATCGGTAAGCGAGAGCGACACGACACAACGATCGGTCACTATTGCAGAGAAATTGATCACTTGTCACCAGAATGTTGACTTGTAATAAATCACATGGATTCCACCTTTTAGATCGAAGTTACCGGACCGGATTGCACTTTAGCAAAAGGGGAAGTTCCCATAATAATTGGTGGGTTCACTAAGTACACAGCACCACCTCAGCCAGAACTTCCAAACAAGGACGATGAATCAGGTCAGAGTAGACAGGGAAGTCCACGTAGGTCGGGATCACCTCAAGGCAACGATGAAAAGGATATGGATAATGGTTAGCTCACATTAATCGATGCTTGTTTAGGAATAATTACATACCTACTTTACTTTTCCATACTGATGTATCTGTTAATTTAATTTTTCCAGTCTCACAGGAGGGTCGCCGAGGATCAGCTTCTGACTTACCCGATATATCACAAGCGTTTTCTCTACTCACGTTCCTTCCATTGTCCAAGTCCGTTTCAATGGAAAATCTTAAAAATGAATCTCGTTCTGGTAAGGGCAAGGAGGTTTAAAAATGGCTGGAACATAAAACCACAATGACAAAGATGAACCTTGCAAAATGCAAAATCTGTATATCATGCGTAAGTAACACAAAAAATCCTCCATTAACCCAGCATCACGCTCATCGCTATCCTAAATTTTGTTTCAAAAACGCGCAATCAGGTAAAATCAATCCCCTCGAAAATACTTAACAGCTTAAACAATGAAGCAACGATTGACGAAGTCACAAATGCAAAATCAATATATATCGGGTTCAAAAAAGCAATAAAACATTAACACTGTCATGCGCATTGACCCTCTTCCAGCCAGGAATATAACTTTTCATTTACAAAGTTCCTCCCTACCGATTGATTTACAAACGACTCTGTACAAAAAAAAGTCCAGCATGTCGAAAGTGCATACTACAAAAGAGCAGGCAAATCCTTTTAATACTCATTTCGCTCGTTCTCACGATCCATATAGCTCACATTTCCCATGCAATAAACTATCACACCACGTCAAAAGCGAATCCACCAACGTCCTATAGTTCTATGCCCTCCTTCCAGATCCTCCATATTTCCTCGGTCTCAACGAACTTGATTAATGCTACGATAAACTTATGTCAAATCTAAAAGTAACTAACAACACCGATGTTCATTGAGTCAATCATTAAAAAACAATTTACTATCAACATAATCACTAATCTTTTACTTAAATCAACATGAATGATTAATTATGCCAAAACAACACGATCCTTAATCTGATGATCTTAACGAAATCAAAGTTTGTGATCAATTAATAGGTTTCAGTTTGTTACATGACGAAATAACATAAATGATGGAATGAGCTACATAACATATACATCCAACCCAATCAACTCAATATGCATACTGTACATACATAATATACCTCTTACTAAATACTCCCTTAAAATGTAAAAGTTTTCATTAGATTAACCACATCTAACAATGACACCCACATCAAATAGACGTGCTCAACAGCTTACTAAACAAGTCACACAAAGTTTAAGTGGCAATAAGACACAAGCCGTTGAGTTCGCTTTTGACCCTCAAAAATAAAACCTTGTCTTTAGATTAAAAATCCCTTATTGCTGATTGATTCGGATAGAAAATTGTGTTGTGTGAGTGGGACTATCAAGAAATATTTAAAATCCTTGTAGCGCTAGTGCTGATTGGGTGCTGATTAGGCTATAGAATTATCTTATTTCATTATTTTGCATTTCTAAATTGAGTTACACATAATTACTATATTACTAAATACTTAACATCGACTTCTTGACTTAGATTGAGTTTACTGCATATCACATTAGAATAAATTAACATGTTCGCTCTCACGCGTAATCATAAGACGTTTCTAGAGTTTTAGGCGTGTTTGCTTCACTGACTCAAATAGCGTAGCATAAATGTAAGATCGAAAATCTAAAGCGAAGTTAAGAATAGATAATTTTATTGGCTTGGCTAAAGCTGCAATATAGATAAACAAATAGATTCCAAATATCTGTAAATAAAATAGAACATGTCCGAAGTTTTGAATACTTCATTAGGATTTCGGGAGAAAAACATTAAATTATGCAATCTATCCAGTCCATTTTTGTCCTAAGTTGCCTCGCGATTGCTTCCAAGCTATATCATATTATGTCGCAAATTATTCTATGCATAATGATGGCCTGTATTGAATGAAGTGCTTTGTTTGAGACGAAGAAGTATGAGAAAGGAAGGGGGAGCGAAAAAGTGCATTGAAACTGTATTGTGCAATTACTAAGTTTATTAGACTTATGCAAATGATTTACATAAAAAAAGATATATACATTCAAAACAATTATCCGTCTAAATTGCTTATCTCAAGTTTGAGCTTTTAAAATGTTGAATGCATTTATAAAGATATAAGTGAAAATGAGATTGTTCGTGCGAGTGAGAATGCATTATTTAATTGTCCATATATTCCTTTATTAAGTACCACATACAATTTTATTCGTTAGTTATTTTAAAGCATTTGTGTCTGCGGGTCGGATCGAAAACACAAAAAAACCTGTTTCCCTTTCTTCCAGAAATTGAAATACTTGTCTAATTAAACCACACTTTACATCTATGCAAACAATATAAAAATACTTTATTATCGAATAACTTTAAACTATAGATGTTCATAAGGCTGGAGAAATAAAAAAGTATTTGTTTACATTGCGGAATATATGTTAAATGGAAACTATAAACGTGAAAAAACGACATAACGGTATAAAATATTTTTGTGCAGTATTAAGGTACTTCTTCACTAACACAACTTTCGTCCTCAATTACTTTAGCTTTGTCTCTCCTGTTTTCTTGTTCCTTTTCTGAGTGAAAGTAAGAAATAAAAATAAGAAGTCAAAAAATAAAATAAATCTTGCATTAAGATTATATGTACATAATATGCATTTTATTGATCTGCATTTAAACTTATTTTATTCGTTATCGCGCTTTGTTACAAAAAAATACTGACATGATAACTTCTAGATGAACTATGTATGTCACGCAACAGAAGCTAAAAGTCTTGTCCTTTCGGTGGCGTGCACTCGGGGACGTTGAATGTGCATGTGATAATTGTCGTTGATGAACCTTTTCAAGGGCCACAAGAGATAAACTTTGTACAGGTAGTTGAAAAGGGTGAAATAGTAAAAGTACGGCGAACTTGGGATGCACACCAAGTAACAAAGGATAATGCTCAACTCAATAATGACGAGTATTACGCTGGGCCAGTACAGTTGATGAACCTTCCGGTAACTTTTCTGAACAAGCAAAACAAATAGTTTTGATTTATATTTTCATAAATCAAATAAATATTAAACAGCTGCGATTAAGCAATTAAGTTTAGTAACTTACTTGTGACACTGATGAGTATAAGGTCCATCCGCCTAGAAACTGGAGGAAGTTAACAAAGATCCCACATCCCAATAAGATGTATCCAGCGTACGCTAATGAAAAAAACATTAAATTCAATAGAATCCGACATGTTTTCATTGATTAATTCACTGGCCAAATTCGATCTGTGCAGTAAATTTGTACCTGGAAGAAGAAACGACTCGGGTTTCCAGGAAGCAGAAAATTCAAAGTTTTCAAAGATTGCGACTCCATCAACCACAATTGAGATGACTATGATGATCTGCAAACAATCACGGTAAATCTGGGTTGACTGAGTTATGTAATTGATAATCGTATAAAATTGACATGACTTTTGCTGTTTTTGCTCACCAAGTTGACCCCAGATAAATACTGCAAGCCATTTCTGATGTCACTGTCGCAAAATGGGTTTATATCAATCATCATGACTTGATTAAGACTGAATCTAAAATCACACGAGTTTTCAAGGTGGCACTCTGCACATCACAATGCAGGTTTGAAACTGACTTTAATCACATAATGACAAGTGGTGAAAACTTTGAGCATAGGTATTTGAAATTGAAGTACTCAACGAAATTATTTTTATTTTTAACCTAAGACAAAATGAAATGACGACAAGTCGCAATTAGATACATTCCCTTAAGCTTCTTTTCCTTTATGATAGATTGAAACGTGGATATTTTTAGAATTTTATTTATATCTTTCAAATCTAAATCTCTGAAGAGCTCATTTAAGTTTAAATAAGATTAAAAAAGATATGCTTAAGGAAATGGGGGTTGATGGGACAAACAGTAGATTATTTTGGTCATCATAGCCATTAATATCCTTTGAAGATAAGTTCATCCAGTGTTTCAACCCAATAAGAAGGAAATACCAAACACAGTCACATGAATATTAATCTCAATGAAAAGAGCATCTTCCTTTACTGGTAGGGATGTGGGGTTTGCGTTTGCTCGTACGATTCAATATCCAGAATATTTCACATAGGTATAATATGTAGTCAGTAAACGCAATCTGTAATCTGTGACTCATGTGACTGATTTAAACTCGTATTCCACACGGCGTGGTGAGGTTTTGGTTTTCTGATAAATCAACTTATCGTTTACAATACTACTAAATGTAGCTTGTATTCATTCGCCTATTCTATGTAACGGATATCAGGAGCTACTTTTGTCGTGAAACATGAAAATCATAAATATATCATACAGCTGCATGTCATATGCATAACACGATTGATGTATCGATCATCGGTATCGGTGATAGCGATTGATGAATCACACTTTATGATGCTGGTGCCAATAACATAGTCTGGAGCCTAGTGTGTGGACTGGTGTTAAAGTTGAATGTTTTATTTTCATTACATTTGGGGCAAGTTGTGGTGATGGCTTGCTACTGACAAAGAGAAAAATTGAGGAGTCTAGTACTTAAAAAACACTCTCAGTAAAGAAAAAAAATTATGCTTTCATGTAAATACTTTGCAAAAAAATATGTTCATTTATTCAAATTGGACTTGAAATAACATAACGTAACTGTTATCGAAATAAGTATTATCTGCTCTAATTACGAACATTGAACGATGTATCTGTTTTTTAATCATACCTGCTTGTATTCATAAGTATTCCTGCTTGACATTACACGAACCTTTTAATTACTAATTAACACGCATTTAAAAGTTTTGATATTCATTGCGCAATATATTTCTCTTCTTCTTTTTCAATGCCATGCACGCAAGTCCAACGAGGAAGATGCCCACAGCAATGATTCCAACCCCAATTAAAATATCTACAAGGAGAAAACAGCTTAAGAATTCATTCAGTTAAGCTTAATGAGTTGTGTGAGCTTAAAAAATAATGTACATGTAAACATCGAAGATCCCTCCGCTTCAGGTTGTGGAACCTGCAATTTGCATTCCGCCTCCCATTGATCCGGAATAAGCGGATGCGTGTAATTTAAAACCCTATCCAGTGGACACTGAAACTGACATCCTGTCATATTTAAACGATACGGGGCTCTTGACGTATCGTTTCTAAAATGAAATTCGACAAAATAGTTGCCCCCGTTAGGCTGTTGATGGAGTTCGATCATGAGCACGGAGGAGTACCAAGGCTTTTGAAGGTCAAGCATTCCAAATGTATTGAGGGCATCAATAAGCTAAAAAATATAGGAAAGCGCATCAATAATCAATATTTTAACTTTCAAATGACTAAACATATCTTGGATTTATTAGTTTTACTCACGGTAATGTCATGGCCGGAAAGCATGACCATTTTTGTTGTTGAGCTGGCATTCCTTACTCGTTCATTTACATTATCCATCAAGAAATTCAACAAAGGTCCTGCTCTTAATCGCTTGAGCTCTGGAGTGTATGTTTTTGCTTGGAATGAGAGATTGTACAAATACTGAAAATTTTGATCGTTTTTAAGCGATTTAGCCCATTCTGGGATATCTAATCCTTTGTATTCCTAAAAACAAAAATCACAGAATGAACTTTCACTTTTATCGTTAGAAATGTTTCCAAAATATTAAATGGGTACCTCGACAGATAAAGTTGCATAGAAAGCGTCTATATCATCGATTGTTGTGATGTTGACACCAGTATGCTGAGAGAGCGTCCTATACAGTTCCTGGTTTTCCTCATTAATTCTTTTCATCAATGGATAGTTCCGCAGAAAGTCTTCAAAAATTTGAGTGTACCGAGGGCACTTTCTTTTCATTCTTATGAGCTACGTAAAAGAATATAACGAACAAACCTACATTGCATTAGACTGAAGCAATTTAGTGAGAAACTAATTGTATTTCTTACGTTATCTTGCTCGCGGAAAATTGTGCGGATTGGAACCGGTTGCCAATTGATTGAGTTATTCCAGTTGCTTTCATTGTTCGTGGGATACATTCCAGCGAGCACAAGAAGGGCGCTCATTATTGTTCTATCTGTATCCGAGCTTATTGTGTAAACTTGATTCGGTCGGTATATGGAGTTTAAATAATTTCCGTAGCGGCCTCGTAAATATTGGCCGAGTTGGTACTCTTGTTGCTTTCCCTCCTTTAAGCAAAACATTTTTCTTGGTAGCAATTCAAACTATCTAATGCACTATTTAGCTCCATGAAATACAATTAATATTACGTCAGTCATTTGAGCCCAGCCTTCAGGCCATATTGATGGATCACTGAAGGGATCTGCAAGAATTAATTACACATTCTTCCAGATCAGGTTAAAGTTAAATGACATTAGCCCATTTACATAAAGGAAAAAAGTACCAAGAGGCCACGGGTATTCAGGGACACGATCGCCATGTCTGAAAATCTAAAATAATTTGCCCACCCATTCAACAGGATTTGTTAGGCAATAAGCTATTTCGACAAACTGCGTTTCTCTTTAAAGTAATGCTTACCAGTTGCACTAACTTCAATGTCTCTAAATTCACTTCCGGTTCCTGTGCGCTACTGATTGTAGCACAAAAGGAAATTGCAATAAAGTAAAGGCAAAACTTTAAACTTCGCATTTTTTATTAGTTTGTACTATTTTATTTTGATATTTTTCAAGTTTTTGTAAGAGCACTTAAGCCTGTTAGGCGTGACTGAACTCATGAAGTAGTAGATAATAAATAATTCGTTGTTAAGAACTTGAAAATATTTTCATGTTTGCATGCAGATACATACATGTCCAATTCCAAATATCAGCCAGGTAAGTATTGCCTAATTCATTTTATGTACCATATTCCACCGAGTGATAGAGATAGAAGATGCACAATATATACTTTCATTCGAAATCAGTACTTTTCCACGTCAATGCCAATCAGATGGGACTGCCTGTCATACTATTCATATGAAAACAGGCTTGTCATCACTACTGATAATCAGAAATGACACCACCAGTGGCAGATTGATAAAGCGTGAGAAAAAGAGATATGTAGACGTGATATGTTTGTTTCATTTATATCAATTAGAAAGATAAGTATACAATTCTATATTTCTATGAATAATTAATTAAGTCTGTTCAAATACAGTGACTTTGGGTTAAAGATGCATTTTCTTTGTCCGAAATAAGAAAACCGACCTAATTGAGTTATGCATACGTATACTATGTTCAGGCACTTTAAAGACCTTAATCTTCTTGATGCACAATCCACAGGGAAATCTGCACTCATGCATTAATTCATGCACTAATCCATTCATGCACTAATACTGCTCTTACAGTTCCATTTCCGTATTAATTAATTTCCATTGCGACATCGGTACGTTGCAGGCTAAAAGAATTTTTTGACAGACCTCAGGGCTTCCCACGTTTCCACATCCACACATCTAATCTAACCTGCATTTCTCCAAACTACGTTGGGACTTCTTGATATATCTGGATTCTGGATCAGCAGATCATTTGGACAATTTGGAGTAACCGTGATTTAAGTAAACTATTGAACAGATTTAAAGATGTCGCGTAGAATGCCAAAACCACAAAATGACCCCAAAGAAAGGGGAAAGCGTCGATCATCAAACATCGACGTTGATGAGAACTTGATGAAGAGTGTGCTGGAAAAACTGAAAAAGGAAGATTCCAGTGATGATGAAACCAACTGGGTGAATATCCGCCGTATCTTACGAGCAATTCCAAGGAACGACCCCAATAATCCTTTCAAACCTCACTCAGAAATCGCAATACGAGCACTGGCAGACTTAGACAAGCGTGGCCAACATCCACTTCTCCCCCCGGAAGAGCAAATGTTGCAGTACTTTGGCTATGATTTAGACAGATGCACGATTTACGATCAGCCAAATCCCAGTATTCCACGACCAAACATTTCAAAGGAAGACCAATTTGTGATTAACCAACTTCCTGCGTGGCTCCGATGCTTCATCGAGACAAGGTACAAAAAGATTAGCGCAAAATATGGGAAGAAGACGCCATTATTCTTCAAATCTTTGGTGAAGTACATGGAGCTCTTGAAGGCAAAACATGCGAGCTTGGCTGGAGAACCTTCTGGGGAAACGGAAGACAGTACTGCTTTCATGGATTTTGAGGATGATTACAATTTCTTAGGTGAAGAGGACATCTTGCTGGAGCAAGAATTACGAAGACAAAATGCAGGTTTACAGCTAGACTTGGATCCTTTCAGACTAGCTGATGTGTCTGAAGGTAGCATAATATTTTCCTGTTCTTAATGTTGATAAATTCTTTGCTTCTAAATTCTTTGCTTAATGTTGATAATTTGCAATATGCGACAACAGCCAAAAAGAAAAAGGCAAAAGAGGCAGAAGAGAAGAAGAGGAAATCAGAGACTGAAAAAAGCGACGAAGAAATTAAGGAAAAAAGCATTCAAGAGATCTGGTCTCCCATCCTTCTCCAAAAAGCTGGAGATGCTCTTCGAGCATCTCTAATTGCCGGAGCTAGCGACACGGAAGAAGAAGAATATTACGATGAGGTCGCTGACGAAATTGTCTACAGGAAAGAGAGAAAGAAAGGAGTGGTGCGGCTAAAGGACGAAGAGTTTGTTTACAGAGGAGCTCACTGGGAGACCATTGTTGCAGAAGAATCCCACTTCAAAGAAGAGGCGGAAGAAGTGATGAACGAGGAATTCATGGGACCCGAAGCCTTCAAGGAGTACATACGAACAAAGCGATTGGAGCGTAATGAAGAGAGAAAGGTGGAAAAGAAGACGAAAAAGGGTATGAAAAAAGTATTCCAACGAGCATCAGTCTCGGGCAGACATCCTCTCTTCAAAGAAAGTGGTGAAAATCAAAAGAATGCTGCAATTTGGCGAGAACGCGGTGTGGGACGAAGACCCTCAAGTTTATTCATAAAAAGCGTTTGCGACGGCCCCATGTAAACAGTTTTCACAAAATCCAAATTACGAAGGAGTTTTCAAAGCAAACCATTGGCCTAATCATCCTCATTATATTAAATTATAATTATACTCCAACAGTGTCGAGGTAGAACGTAGACTTCATCAGAGCCGCAGGATGGAGGCTATGAGAGCATACGCAAACTGGATTGTGGCCAGCCTTGCATTCAAGTATTTCATCATGATAATAATAATTGGGAATGCGGCGCTCCTAGCGCTTGAAATCGGAGAGATTCGAAATCAACAAGCATTCGTGTTTGAGACTTTGGACAGTGTACGCTGATCGCTGATTTAAACATAACTCGAGCAATTTTACGAGCATAACTCAAAGTGATTCTAATTTACTTAATTCATTCCTTTTGATTTGTAGTTCTTTTTGTCTGTCTACTTTGCTGAGTTTTTCTTGAAGTTCTTTGCCTACCCAAATCAGTTCTTCAGAAGTGGATTCAACGTTTTTGACTTCCTTATTCTGATTGTATCTCTTATAAAAGTAAGCATGAATCGCAAACGTTCACCTTTTATCATTTACCTGCTCTTTTTAATTCAACAATTTGTTTTAGTCCCTCGCGGATTGGTTAAACTGGGGTGGGAATTTGGAGTTTCTACGTTATCTCACCATCATAAGAGCCTTGAGGATTTTGCGAGGCGTGTCTCTATCCGTTCACATTCAGGTGATAATCGACACATTCGTATAAAATCTAAACTAACTGATTTGCTTCAACAATTTTTTTACCATGTGTGAAGGTCCTGGTCAAGGGCCTTAATAGATACTCTGAGAAATCATGTCGTCAGTGTGGTTTTGCTCTTGGTATTGCTGATGTATATCACCTCGATCATTGCTTTCTATTTGTATGGAAATGTTTCGGGCCTAGACAATTTGTTTGGCTCGTTTCTCACAGGAATGCTGCAACTGTTCACGTTTGTTACGGTATCACAATACTCAATTTAGGTAAATTGCATTGCAGACTTTAGAAAGCGGGCTAAATTAATTTTGCTTTTTGCTCTTATTGGTAAGATGGATGGCTGGACCGAAATACTTGACAGCTTTAATAAGGTTGGGAAGATGCACCAAGGTCGCATATTTTGTCTAATTTTGATCGTTCTTGGAAACTTCCTATTTTCCAACATATTTATTGCTATCATCATCATGCAAATTTCTGATGCAACGGATTACTTTCGGGTGAGCAATCTAATCCAGTTGAGCTCAATTGAAAAGTACGGAATTCCTAGTCACTAAAATCAATCCCTTGTAGAAAACTCGTGCTAATGAAAAAGACCTGAAAGTGAGTCGAATCCAAGATGAAGTTTTCAGAAGACAAAAACTGGACATGCGACAGTTGCTGGCAAGGCAGAAATTAGGCGTGGCTGATGATTTTTACGAACTCGGTTCTAAATTCGTGAGAAAACTCCGGCATGATGACTTAGTTGACACTCCGGAAATCATATTTAGTCCTTTGTGGATTGATGCGTTGTACAAATCTATGCAACGAATGCATCACACATCTACTATGTATGCATCACCATAAAAAGTCTTGATCCAACACTGTAGAAATTTGCACTAAACAGTACTTTAAAATTTACTTTGCGCACAAAACCGTTTACTTCAGAATCATGAACCTGCATAGAAAAATGGCGGACCGACTCGTTCGCTTAGGTGACTTATACGATGAGGATCGCTTGAACGTCAAAGGAATTTCTCGTGCTCGGTATAACCGCTATGCAAATGTGAAAGCGAAGTTGAGACTACTCAAGGAACAATTTTTGAAATTGAGAAAAGTGAAACCGAAGTCAAAACTACGAGTAAATATTAATGATAATGTTGATCCGAGGAAAAAGGAAGGCTCTAAAACCAAAGGCCTCGCGAGCAAGGGAACTTCGCCTACGCCCTCAAAAATCACAATAACAAAAGAAAAGGAACACAAAGGAAAAGGGGATCAAGGAAAAGAGGAAGTTTTGGAAGACTCTACAGCTCCAAAAATCGATGAGGATGCTGTTAAGCGTAGTAAAGCTAAAAAGGCCCGAGGAGATGCAGTTTCTCAGAAAAACGATGTTCCCACTCCTCACAAGAGTAATGCTTTAATTCAAAAAAGCACTGTTCCTCCTTCTCAAAAGATGGATGCTCCAACTTCTGAAAAAGGTGATGTCCCTTCTTNATGTTCCCACTCCTCACAAGAGTAATGCTTTAATTCAAAAAAGCACTGTTCCTCCTTCTCAAAAGATGGATGCTCCAACTTCTGAAAAAGGTGATGTCCCTTCTTCCCAAAGAGAAGATGTTCCAACTTCCCAAAAAGCCGCTGCCCCATCTTCTCAAAAAGAAAATGCTCCAAGTTCGCAAAAAAGTGGTCTTGCATCGTCTCAACAAAGCACAATTCCTTCTTCACTGAAAAATAATGCTCCATCGTCTCAAAAAGGCGATGTTCAAACCTCTCAAAAAAGCGAGATTCAAACTTCTAAAGGGAAAGACATTTCCAAGAAAGGGCCAACTCAAGCGAGTGTCAAGTCAGATGTACTAGCTAAATCAGAAGATGTCCCTCAAGGAAGTGAAAACGCTCCTGTAAGTGAGCCTTCTACTGCGACAGAATTTCACTGGATAAAGAAAAAGGATAAGAAGAAAAAGCCCAAGAAAGAGAAGAAAATGATCAAGAAAAAAGTGAAAGTGAGAAAAACGTAAGCATCGTTCATTTTATTAATTTCATGTATGTACTCTACACAGGATTTTAATTTACGTTGAGAAACTTATTTTGCATAATAATAAGTCAATTCATTGTACATATGCATTGTACATACTGTAAGGGTAATATAAGTTTAATAAAACAAGTTTACATAATTTATGCCTTCAGTCCATGACGAATCAAAGCTTCATCAACCGCACAAACGCATTTCTTTAACAAATTTCCTGGTGCCTCTGGCATTGTAAAGGTCACAGTTTTCTTTTTAGTCTCACTTCCTGGAGACTTTTCCGAAATCCCAATACTCTCAGGACATCCACTCTGACCAGAAAACGACAGTTTCGCTTCCCATTGAGGTTTCGTGATGATTACGGTTCTTTCTAAGAAGTTTTTGATCTTTGAAAAAGTGGGTCGTTTATCTGATTCGAATGACCAACAAGATGTGATGAGATCCCAACTAGAAAAAAAGTGAAAGTTAATAATCTCTTCTAGTTTTGATGGGATCATTTTTGCAATGGAAAATCCTGTTTGTTAAATTATAATATAATCATATACATATGGTCATTTGCATGTTCCGCCTTTGAGGGTCTAATTCCTTGAGCTAGTTTGGCCACAAATCTCATATCATTTTCAGACATCATCATCTCTAAACGGCACCTCTCCTAACGTGTATATTTCCCAGAGAGTCACTCCGTAACTCCAAACATCCGATTTTTCTGAAAATGTCAGACTTTTAATCGACTCAGGCGCCATCCATGCAAGTGGAAGTACTTCCTGTTCAAAAAGAAAGTAGCATGAAAGCACATGTATATGACGTAAGCGAACCCGTTAAAATACTTGCTATACAATATCATATATTTCTTCATACCTTTGCCAAATCTGAAACGTTGGAAAAATCCTGAACTTTCTGCCTTTGAGAAATTCCAAAGTTTCCTATCTTTGCGATCCAGTCACAAGTTAGAAGAATGTTTCTTGAAGCCAGATCACAATGGATTACCTGGCCATGTTATGAAGAATGTAATTAAGTTGAAACCAAACATGCATTTCTTTCTAGAAAAAAATGTAATTATGAATTTGATCGATTTATCTTACGCCTTTGAATGCTAAGTACTCCATACCTCTTGCGATTTCGGCAGTCCATTTGAGCAAGTGCCAACCGCAAAAGTTGAGATAAATTCCTGGCGATCTTTTATTCAAATCAAGTTTTAATATCGAAAGATTTAGATTTGTCTGTTAAATGTGCGTATAAACCTTACAAGACTTCAAGCGTAACAATTTTCCTGGGACAGTAAGTGCCACCGTCAAAGTAAGGTCTTCCTTTTTGCAAAACTTTCTTTAAATTGCCATTTGCGCAATATTGAAAGACTAGATGTAGTGTGCTGGCTACGGAATTAGTTAATGCTTTTAACTAATGATTTTTAATTTAATGGACTATATAGATTTCTA
Organism: Seira ritae; assembly: GCA_027744415.1. NCBI lineage: Eukaryota > Metazoa > Arthropoda > Collembola > Entomobryomorpha > Entomobryidae > Seira > Seira ritae. The sequence continues at coordinate 16,062 of JAHZNI010002827.1, forward strand.
TATTCTATTTCTATATTCTACGTCAGCCAGATTTATTACCTTGCTCAGTACCACAAAACCCAATAAGTTTCACCACGTTCGAGTGACTTAAATCATGCAAAATTTTCAGTTCTGCAAGCAATCCCTTATAGTAGATGGCGTCTGTTCTAATCGGACAAGATTTTATCATGACCATCGTGTCTTTATCAGGCAGAGGTTTTTTCAAAGGCCTGATCTTTCCAAGCATATAAGATATCCAAAACTGTCCTCGAGCAACAATCGACTCACCTGAAATTCGTACAAGTCACTGAATCACGATGAACTTAATAAAGAAATTTTAAAATGAATTTAGTTACTTGTCGAAATTTCCTCATCTTCAAATTCGATCGCCTCCCAGTTCGAATCCTCATAAATTGCAGATTCTCTGTCAAACATTCTGTGACTTAAAGGGATGGATAGTCTTTCCCTCTTAGGAATACAATTTCCAAATTCAACGAGTTCAAGCTTAATGTGAAGTATTTAATTTACGATTATGATCATAGCGATAGCAGGACACTGGGTGGACAATAGCAATATTGATTTAAAGCATAAACATGTGGCTTTACACAATGGCTAGTTCCAGATTGTGTAACTTTTATTCATAGAATTTTCTTGCATAGAATTCTTGTACACAAAAATCTTAGGACATTTCTGTGGTCAAAAATTAACGGTTCAATATTGGTTAATAAATAATTATTCATGTAGCGTCTACAGGAGGCTAAATACTTTCAAAGCGAATGAAAAAGTTGATTGTGTTGCGGTGATGGCGAAGCCGCACACTTCCAATGCGTCATTCATCACATCAGTCCAACTTCTTCCTTCTTCAACTGTCTAATAATATGCTGATAGGAAGGTCTATCCTGTGGTCGAGTGCTCCAGCATTGCAGCATTAACTTATATCTGAATTGAACAAGAAATTAATAACATAAAAAATATCGTCAATAAAAATAAATATGAATAATGTAGTTGATGGATTATCCACTGGATGAAAGCAAAGAAAGCGGTTTTACATTGATTTGTTTGAATAAGTTGGCATTGACATTCGGTATCCTTCCAAGAGCACTTTGTATGACTCAAAGCCCCATTGAACTCCTGGATATGGCAGTTCTCCAAGAGAGAATATTTCCCAGAGAACTATTCCATAAGACCATTTGTCACTCGCCAAGGAAAATTCCATATCTGCGAGGGATTCCAGAGCCATCCATCTGAGAGGAAGAGGGCACTAGAACCAACATGATTATATTTAGCATTTTACTTTCCATTGTGTTTTAAGCATCTTTAAAAGATCTTGAACTTGAACTCACATCAATCTTTTGCACATAAATGCTGTAGTGCATCAACTGTTTTGCTAGGCCAAAGTCGCAAATTTTTGCATGCAAGTCGTCAGTAATAAGCACATTTCTAGCAGCCAAATCTCCATGAATTACCTGAAAATGTTGAAGTGTAATTTTGAAACAATTTAACAAAAACGTATTCAATATAAACGCATAAGGATTGCATGTTCATGTCTTCAATTACATTTTTTGATTCTAAGTGATCCATTGCGCTCGCAATTTCACTAGCAAAATTAATTAGATTCCCAGTGGTCAGTATAATATCCCTACTGTTTTGGTAAATAGGAACCCTTAAAAGCGTAAAGTTATCATAAAGACTTCCTATCAATTTAATTTTGTTCAATAAAAAATTATGGTTATCTCACTGCTGCGTTTCGTACAGATTTTCGTTTTGTTTGTTGGAGGAACCGAAAAAATCTATAAAAACTTCTCGACAATGCCGTAGAAGATTTATGAGGCTTCCATTCGAACAAAAGTCCAAAATTAGATATACCTCACCTACATTTAAAATTGGGAAATAATAATTTACTTCGGGAATTGGAGAACTGCATCTATTAAATTTATTCATACGCTTTTTCAAATTTTCCGTGTTTGCTCCAATCAAATTTACAATGTTTCTGTGAGACCCTACGTACTGCAGGATTTTCAGTTCAGACAGCAAAGACTTTAGATGAATGATCTCCGTGGTTGGCTTAACTGTTTTCACTGCCACCGTAATCGGTCCAATGTTTCCCTTTAAAACTAGTCCAAACTGTCCAGAACCAAGGATCGCGCCTTCATGAAAATTATTTAAATTATATAAACATTATCTTTATTTCATGATGTAAGCCCATTTATTTAACTCCTTTCTTTCCTTTCTCACCATCGAGAGTAAACTGATCCCTTGAAATTTCATATTCTGCATTATACGGGAGCAACAAAGCTTCACAATCTACGCCAGTATTACTTCTAGCTCCTCCGTAAAATTCATTAATCTCCTCTGAGGTCAGCACAGATTTTACTTGGTATAAAGAAACTTTCTTCCTGTATCTCCAGTACATCACAGCGAGCACAATAAAGGATAACGTGATTATACTAGAGGCGACTGTCACAATAATTATTATCGTTTTGTACCAGCCACCTTAAAACATTATTTATTACATTATAATTTAAAAAATAAGATTGCAAGAAAAGTTGTCATATTTTAAATGAATGCACATTATCAAATACCAATTAAAGATTTGCTAGAATGGGTTCCTAAAGAGTTTGTTGCGGTGCAGTTCACACTAAAGACGTCTTTATTTTTTACATATCTCACTTGGTACCAACTTCGGTTGGGATGAGGACTCGACTCATTTATTGTGTGTGAAGATTCGTTCCCAAATATGGCCTAGTGTTTACATATTCTCGAACTTTCTTATGAGAATCGAAGCAATTTACGGTTTAAAGAAAAGCAACTCTCGCATATTCGGACATACCAGTTCAGCCAAAGCTCCCCAAGTAATTGTCGGGCGCGGCCATCCTTCATAAGAGCATACGAGTTTTTCATAACCTTCTACATCGGAGCTTAGTATTTCTAGAGTCGTTTTGGGAATTTGCGGACCTTAATAAATGAATAAAGGCCGTGTAATAAATATTGTTCTTGAATTCGGACATCAGTTATTATTACTATTATTTTAGTGAGTATAGTCGAATACTTGACAAGTTAAAGTGTAAAATTATTTCTTTCCAGTCGTCTGAGTTCCAAATCGGGCCTCTGCACGAAATCCAATTAGGTTTTCTATTGTGTTTGACTGCATTTAATGTGATATTAATTCGGGTAATGTGCCTTTCAGAATCCAGATTGTACATCTTCTTATCTTCAATAATAAACGTAACTTTAATGATAAAATCCGCCTGTAATAAAATTGATAAAATCTAGTACTTATCAAAATAAATACCATCGTTAATTGACTCATTCCAACTGATTCCTCCCACACGAAAACCAAAACCCTTTGCATAAAGGTACTGAACCCCTATGCAAACGAACTCTACCCTCTCGCCATACGCGAATTCAGTTCGAATTGCAATATTTTCTATTGGCTTCACTTTCAAGATCGAGAAGGATTCATCCGGTTGAAGAGCATACAGAACAATAGACGAGTCATTCAGAGCTTCATCCATTCTTTCGACTGCAATTGTTTATAAGGCTTATTAGCCGACAATCACTCGACAACTTTTCAAAAAAAAACTTACAGAATCGAAATTTTGACCATGATGTTGTGTTGAATGTGGGATAGGGAAAGAAAGTCGCTGTCCAGTCTAGGTATTCAAGTTGGCAGTAAATAATTTTCAGAGTGTCTGGTCTAAATGACGTAAACGTTTCATTTCCTGACAGGTCTTTCATTGTCCCACAGTTCTCAGTGCTTCTCCTCTATTCCATTGCAGGATAAAGTTCGTCATTCCTTTTTTTTGTTTGGTAGTAAAAGTTCTTTATCTATTAATTATACCATACCTCGAGTTGTATTGAAGCCATACAACTGTCAAGGTCTTTGCACAGCAATGTCCTCAGTGTTTGACCTTTACGTTCACATTTTCCCGTTCCGCGTTTGAGATCAACAGTCAATTCTCCTTCGCATTCATTTTCTTTATCGTAGTTATAACTCGAATGGCAATCTCTCCTCCGTACATCTACAAAATAAAGGATACAGGTGTTATTTTTATTTCATTTGATTGAACCACCCAAATACTAATACTAATAAATAAGTAAGTCGGTTGATCAAGTATATGGGGATGTTGCAAATCCTTTTACTTTCTTTGATGGAAATGAAAGTGCTATTCTTTTGCTTCATTGTCTCCAAAATAATGCAGGTTACAGATGCATTTGGATTTTGCTTTCCACTTTCCACCTTGGAACAGCTAAAATTCGTTGAAGAAATTTCTTCAGTGTCAGATAACTTTATGGTCAGTACTGAAATAAATTCTTCTCGTCTCCTTTCCTTGCAAACTTCAGTGTGGATTCTCCTATCGGACTCTAGATCTTCCGTTATCTTTAAAATATAAAAATGAGTATGGATGCAACTTTATTTATTTGTCATGATATTGAGATAATAAAACTACCTGCCACATCCATTGGGTAACATAAGTTGGCTCGCATCTTAATTCGATAGTTCGATTCGCTTCCAGCTTGAAAGTCTGATTTTCCGAATAATTTATGAAGTCCGATAAGTTGTTTCCATTTACTACCCGAACCACTCGTGGGCTTCGAAGTGTCTTTGAATTTGAAATGCCTTGGGCTTTTGCATTTTCACCAACCAGGATGGCTATTGTTGATTTAAGCATAACAATTGAAGTCAATATTGCCAGCCAATCCCGCAAAGTACCCATTTTGCAGTGACTTTAAAGACTCGACATTTTGAAGCATTTAATTTATATACATTTAATTTCATTTATTAAAATTTGGAGGAATGTACACTCTGCAAAGAGAAGATCGATGGAATTTTCTCAAAGCTCGTATTATTTTGGTAATAATTTTGTGAATGAACCACATACATCCTGTTCTTCGAACTAATGAATCATACAACTCGCCAAATTGGACATAAAAAATGCCATCTTCCTTTCCCAACCAATTTATGTGTCAAGTTGATCGCTCTGAGGTTGGGACTGACCGAGGACAAAAAGTATCACGATTAGCCCATGAAGTTGCACGAATGTGAATTTGACTCATTTATTTACTAATTAATTAAGATTCTTAAATCCATTTTATACTCTTGCTACGAGCAAATTTTAAAAAGCTGAAGACAAGTTTTAATTTAAGAATTTGAAGTTTTGATTTTTGAATTCAGTACAATTTTTTAAAAGGTTGCATTTTTACAAAAATAATCATTGTTATGCCTGTAAGTATGTACATGTATGTATGCATTGCAATTTAGTCGCACTCCAACACGGACTTTGGAAACAAGGAGGCATACAATTGAAAGAAAATCACGACATACGTGAGAATCAAAGACAATACCTAGGATGCAAAAAAAGTTATTACTGTCTCACATTCCTCCCATATAAATACTTTCGACATATTTCAATTTACCCCAATAAGCACTTTTCTCGAAACTCCAAAAAATCCACCCATGGTTAATCTCCATTTCCATCTTTTGATTGCGACAACAACATCCTCCAACTCTGTTTTTCCCTGAGAGTCAGAAGGCAAAGACAAAAATGCTTGATAAATTTTAATCTGTCCCTTCCTCAATTTTAAGTTTAACTCTTCCCCGCTCTCGAAGAGCCCAATGTAGCACCAACATTGAACCATCTTCGCTATCTCAAAAGCCAAGCCGGCGGCCCCTTGTCTTAATACCGCTACTCGAGATATGCTGATAATGAAAGAAATCGTACCGATGAACAACGTACAAAAGATAAGTGGCGAAAGAATTCTCTGAGTCCGATTAAAAAGACTTTGTATCCTTTCAAATCGCACAGTCAAATCGTTTTTTAAACATTGCGTCTCCAACTGCGACGTGTCTCGTAAAGTGAAATCTGCACTTCTTTTTACGGATAAAATCAATGCATTTGTGTCCTTCACAAACAAATCAAAAGCTTTCCCCAATATTTCGGTGAAGACTGTCGCCAAGCTGTTTGCCGAAATTTCCGCAGCGCAATAAGGTATCAGAGATGTGACCGCAAACAATATTTTGAATGGTACAGGTGTCAACACTGACCCCAACCATGAAGACCTGCTCAGAATATCTAAGCTAACCATGAATCCGAAGACGGACGAAACGACCAAAGCGATTGCTCCAAAAATCTGTCGTAAATTGTTCCTACGAAATAGTCTCCTATACCAAACAATCCTCTTGAATGATATTGCTTGAAAGTATAAATCGTTCATTAGAAGCGCAAGTTGTTTCCGCTGAAAAAAGCAAAACATTTTCATGCCAAACACAGTAATGATGCGTGATTGAATCGCAAAAGTAGTTATAATCTGCCCCAAATAATTCGTTTGATTTAAATTCAACGATCGACGAGCGTTTAGAAATCCATCAACTTGACCGAAAATGTAGAAAAAGGAGCTTATTAAGCACCAAATGACTGAGTAAGAAAACCAAGATGGTGGAAGAGGTGGACCTGTAGGTCGTTTTAGTAAAATGATACCGAATATCCAACCAATCCAGGTAATTATAACTAATCCTGGAACTGCCATTTCGTTTTATATTTTGTTTTTTTTTAAATAAAAGAACCAGAAGCGAATTATATTTGGTTCAGTTCGCAAAAGCTCCTTGTAAATGAAACAATGGAAATGGCGCAGTAAATTTCGAGAAGAATAGAAAAGGTATTAATAGTGGAAAAAACCAAGCAATTAAAATTAGCACGCGTCTGCTCGAAAATTGGTTCAGTGACTTAAAGAGTTTTAGCGAAACTACATCATTACACAGTCATAAATATAGCTAAGTATCATATTACGTTGATAATACCGGAAGTCGTTCTTTAAACTGTCTGGAAAATAACACGCGACCATACCGAGGAGAAAAAGTTCTGGTTCCTTACATATTATTCGTGTTGCACACATTGTCCAGTGCAATCGATATTCAATTTCCTTTGAATTATTACAGCCATAAGTTCCACAAATCATTATCACAGAATGGATAAATTAAGACTAATGAAATTATTCGTCTTAACTCTTCTTTTTTATCTTATTTCTCCCATGATTATTTTTATTTTAATAGTGCCAAACTATTTATTTCGTAATTTGGTAAAAGTTTTGTCTAAAATTTATCGAAATGATTTAAGTGATTTTGTTTCCCCTTTAAGTAATCTTTTTGCAGTTGACAATGTGTACGAGAAGCCAACAGCCACTCTCGTGCTGGGAGCTGTATTCGAAAAAGCCTTTTCAGAAGAATTTATTTATGATTTAATAACAAAGAAATGGTTAGACAAAAGATATTCAAATGGTAACCTGATTTATAATGAATTTAGCAAATCCGTAGAAGAATGGCTTTATTTTACTTTCTGGAAGAATGATCAGACCTTTGAAGTTTCAAATCATGTCAAAGTTATCGACAACAGAGGAGTGCAATTTAGCCAAGAACGTTTTCATGAGTGGATAGTGAATTTGATTAATTCTCCATTTACCCCAGGACGAAGTCCTTGGGAAGTATTGGTTCTTAATGACTTGACAAGCGAAGCATTAATGACGAAGTCAAAAACTACGTTGGTCGTTTTCAAAATACATCATTCATTGGTTGATGGGATTTCAATTTTGAATTTGAGCAAAGATCTCACTTCCACTGAGGTGAATGTCGCTGCTGACTCGGGTAAGCTCCAAGAGAAACCGAGTATGCTTCTCTGTATAAAAGCTGTTCTTCGGCTGCCGTTTTATGTTGCTAGATCGTTAATCGAATTAGAATTTACAACATCCGGGCCCATTAAGAATAAAACTACGGCGGCTTTTAATTACCGATCGATAGAAAAGGCTTTGCTGAAAGAGTTGAAAACTGGGTATGGGGTTAGCCTTACAAGCCTTGTTCTTGCCGGATTCGCAGCTGCCGTAAAATACACAATAAGAAAAAACCGGATATCTGTACAAAATGTCAATAGTTTTAGCTGCGCTGTGCCAGTGCCGCTTCCTGGCCACCCGGACGGATTACGAAATCACATGTAAGCTACTTTGATAACTTATGTATTTTGTTTTTGATAAAACATTACCTTGTTTTTTATGAAAATTCCTTGAACATTCGTATTGGTAAAGGTCCTTCGTACCAGTGAAGCTTCCATTCCACGAAGAGTGTCCCAGGAAGCGCCTGATAAAAATTCATGAAAGTTTCGAAACAGCCAGAAACTCTTTAGACCCGTTGTCAATTTTTTACCTCTTAAAATGGATTGGAACATTACCTTCATTCCTTGTGAGAAGTTTTGCTCGCCACACTCCAGCTACCTTCCTTCTTTCAAACTTTCCAGGACTTTTGGTTCCATTAAAAATTGGAGAAAATGAATGTAAAGAGCTATTTTTCAATGGAGGACTACTTCAGGGCAATATTCGTAAGATAACGTGATCTAAATTGGCATTTTAATGATCATTTATGTATAATTTCCAGTGAAATAAAACAATCAAAATATTTTTAGGGGCAATATGCACAATCATTGGACAGGGAAATTCCGTTGGAGTAACCGTCACAGGAGAACAAACATTTATGGATAATATCACATCTGCTGAATTTATTGAAATAATTTTCTATGAATTTCAAATTTTAAAAGATTTGTTAAACGAAAGGATAATCTAAGGAGAAACTAAGAAAAATATATTTTACAAAGAAAGAGATTGTTCTTTGTGCCTGTATTTTCATTTGCCCATCTTCATTTTATAGTCACAGCTTAAATAGCAATGAGACATAATATGCAGCATTTAAAACTTGCCAGTATAATAATTTCATGTATTAAAAAAGTTTCGAATAGCTTATTAACTTATTGCAATTGACAGTAGTAGACTTCCATCTCCTTCACAATAAAACCATACTAATTGCTGTTGCTACTGCTTCTTTATTCATTCTTACTTTATAAGTTACCTAATCCTAATGAAGTCAGGTTCTAGAAATTTTCCTGAAATATTTCTAAAAACACATAGATAATCTGTTACAATATTAGAGTTCGCAGGTCTAATTTATAGGAATACATGGCAAATTAAAAGTATTCGTCAGTAAGCATATATGTATTTGGTTATTCGATTGCCTCTCTTTCTAACATGATTAATTTATGTATGTATAATTTACATGTATAATTTACAACGAATAATTTTTTAGATACATGATGAGATGAGAATGTTACGAAGATTATGTATGTATGTTGTACTGCATCAGTGACCTTTAAGCTGTGGTCTGCTTCAAGGTAGAGAGATCAAATTGATAAGAATGGCTTCATCTGCCAGTGTGTGCATTAAATATCATAAATAGCATAACATGAACACATTTTACAAAAATTATGTTGAACGTAGTTGAAAATATATTTAGGGAATTCATCCTGAATTAAAATTGACTTATAATGACAGAATCACAACATTAAAACGTGAACTGGCTGCTACGTATGGAGATGCATGCAAGCAAGATTACGACAATTCATTTCGATCTCAGCAGAGCACACGAACTATCCCAAACATTCGTACATTATTATTTCATCATCCAATATGGGTTCAAATGGTACCTCAATGGAGGACAGTGTTCCAATTATAAACATTTCTGAAATACTGGATTCTAACTCCACAAACGGATTAGACTTCACATCAGCTTCGACAGTGAAAACGGTGAAAGAAATACGAAATGCATGCATGCAATGGGGATTTTTCTACCTCGTTGGACATGGCGTTGATCCACTGCTCCTGGAAGAAATGCGCAATGTCTCCTCAGACTTTTTTCATCGACCCTTGGAATAATAAGAAAAGTGTTGAACGAAAACCAGTAAGTACCTAATTGTTTTAAAGATATATATTTCGATCCATTAATTTTCTTGAGATCCAATTCAAGATTTTATGCAATTGACACTTGGTAGAACAACTATCGAGGATACACTGACAATGAACTGACGAAGCAGAGAAAGGATTGGAAGGAAGCATTTGATTATGGAGCTGAAACAATGAGCGCTGACATGGGAAGAATAGAGTTGGATGCTGGAAAGAATCAGTGGCCCGAAGGGATGGGTCATTTTAAGGATGTGCTTACTAAATATTTTTCGGTTCGAAACATTAAACAAAATGAATGCCAAATATGATTAAAAATTGTCAAAATATTGCCAATGCTATCATTTGTCATTAACTTTAGACATTGCATTCTCTTTCATCTCTGGTTATGGACTTGATCTTCATGTCGTTGGAAGTAAATCCACTCTCAATGAGACATCATTTTTTCGAGGGAAAGGATACAAGCTTCTGTCGAGTTAATTACTACCCTCCTTGTCCAGATGCATCAAGTTCATTGGGAGTGGGTCCACACTCCGACGCCGGAGCCTTAACTGTTCTCCTTCAAGATGAAAGGGTAGCTTCCCTGCAAGTGGAAAAAGGTGGACGGTTTCATACTGTCCGTCCTATCCCAAGTAAGGACAGTGAATTTGTCTACTGCAAGGCTTTTAGTTGATTTCAAAGGAATTAATTAATTTGATTTTCTAAATGGTAGATTCTTGGCAAATTCAATCAAGGAAAGATTCAGTGTTCCTTTCTTTTTCAATCCTGCATACGAATCAAACGTGGTCCCACTAGAACCTTGCGTTTCAAATGAGATACCCGTACGCTATCGCCCGGTCAATTGGGGCATGTTTAGAAAGGGCAGAATTCTCGGAGATTACGCTGATTACGGCGAAGAGATACAAATCTCACAATTTGAATTGAAATGAGATGCTTTCTTTATGATGAAAAAATTAAATGCCATACGACTGCATACTGCATCGTAAATAATTTAATATATTAAGGACATTTAGCATGTCTTATTTTATTGCACTACGACTGAAGTCATGCTCTTGAGAAGCTCTATATATATGTATGAAGTGCAAACTTTACATTTCATTCCGGTTGCAGAAGTTATAAGATTCATTAAAACCCTCATCAAACAGTGGCTGCCGCTTCATCTAGTGGTTTATTGATCGTTATTACCAGTCCAGATATACACTATTCCATTTACTATATATTGTTATTCGCTAACACGTAAATAAAAACCTAATTTGGATTTTTCAGAGCAGCAATTATTTCAGGGTAGCAGTGGATCCAATGAAACATCCGAGAACGCCGATTTGTCCCACTCGCACAGTCGGTCTAGGAAGACAACCTTCCTTCTTCATTGGACATCATTTCTTTAATTTGAATCGTAATGTTGCATAGCTCGCACTAAACGCCCCTTGTGACACAAAGCGGCCAAGGCGCATCATCAAAGTTTCACTCTCACTTTCGCTTGCGACAATCATTAACTTTTTCCAAACTTTTTCTGGCCAACATCCGAAGCTATGTAGGCACCAGAAGGGCTCATATTTGCTCATTGGACGAAGTTTTAAAACGCATTCGTTTCGATCGCTCATCCAGTATGTTCCTCAGAGCTTTATTCGGTTAATTAAGTTGAAAAGCTTTCTATGTATATGAAATGCAATACAGGGTGCAGGTGGGCTCTAATTTTTTTGTGATGTATGTAGGTCGTTAGTCTTCTATGAATCGGTAACGTACATTCATGGAAAACTTTGTCCATAAACAGCATAGGTAAATAGTGGTAATAGTAATTCCCGCCCTCATAGTGGCTCATTCAATTGAAATCCATTTGAAATCATTTCATACCATGAACAACTCTTCATCCATGGAGGAGAGGTCAATACCTAGTTTGGGTTGCCACTTGTGTCAGTACTTCGGCTGCGTCCTATATCTCATCTACAGCCAAGCCAGCAAGCTGCTAATTCTGGAGCCGAGAGGAAGAGAAAGAAGTACAAGGATATTAATTGACCAAAACCACTACTTCGTTCCGTTTTCTGCAGAAACCCTAGGTCATTTTTGTACCGAAGCTCTGAAGCTTGTATATGAGATTGGTGAAAGACTGAAGTACTCCATTGGAGAACCTCTTCCTGACCAAGACTCTTCCTGACCCAGCGCCTTAGTATGGCAATTCAAAGAGGAAATGCTGCTTGTGTAATGGGGACTTCCAGTGATACTACCCAGCTAAATGATATTTTTTATTTACTTAGTGCCTAGTTTACTTTTCATTATCCTTTTCGAGTGTGAGTTCGTTAATTTTATTCTCATGTATTCTTAACCCTTTAATCCTTTATCCCTTAACCCTTTATCGAGTGGAATGTTTGAAACCAATAAAAACACTTTCATACCTAAACGTAGTTGTGGGAGATGTATGGAAACAAGCAGTCTCGCCACAAAATCAAAACATCAAAAGTTCCGCGACTTTCTCTAAAGCCAAAGACTGTTCTTGGAATGGTGTTAGTCTTGGATAGATTCTGGTTCTGATAAATGAGAGAACAGAGATAGGAGCCAGACCATTACATGAAATTGAGAAAATGAGCGCAGAGCAAGATTGGTGGATGAAAATTTCATAGAAAAATGTCCAGACGCGCTTTGAATAATGACGAAAATAATAATGAGCCATCAGATTTGCCTGGAAAGAAACCGTATGCAAAATATGTGTAATCCTTTTACATGATTCGTGATTGGCAAAACTTACATTTACCTTTCTAATCTTAGCTCTGGCAAACGCACATTTATCGAGAGACACTTAGAACTCGGTGGCCAAGATGATTTTCTCATAATACCCAATGGTGGCTCCGGTGACTGCATGTTTAAAACAGTATCGCAAGCAGTCTACAACGGTGATGAGTCCAAGCATAAAATTATTCGCAAGAAGGTCGTAGACTTCATCACAAAAGAACGATGGGAAAAGTTTTCGGAGTCAATCGAAGTGCAGCACATAAATGGGAACAACCTCCTGCAACGGCATTGGTCAAGGGATCCTAAACAGGCGTATAAAATGTATATGACCCTGGATGGAACTCTGGGCGCGTCTTCGGAGCTCACAGCGGCAGGAGAACTATTTCGTTACAACTTTGCCACGATTCAAGAGTACTGCACGTCCACCCAACGGACGTATCGCGTGGAAAATTGCATTTTGTTTGATGAGCATTGCGTCAAGTTCCATTACTTTTACTTCACGGGGGATTATGATAACGGGCACTGGGAATATCTCAAAAATATA
>JAHZNI010002828.1:0-23687 GCA_027744415.1 Seira ritae
TAAGCATCTCCCAACAATATGCTTTTTCTTCAGAGGTAATCGGCTTTTTGTGGCTCTATTTTCTTTTTTTCTCAATTTCTTATTCGCTTTGAAATACAGGTCACAATTTTTTGTTATGAAGCTAAATGCAAGCCAGGAAATGACTTTTTGGTGAGGAAAGAAGAAGATAAAAAGGGCACGAGTTTGGAGTACCTTTCTCGGCCCAGTTTGCCTTTTACAGGCTCTTCTCCTGATCTGATGATACGTACCTCTTAAAACTAGTGTCTTGTTATCATTTAGCCCCACTCTCTTGCTCTTTGGAACATACAAGGCAAGACACTCCACTATAGGCGAAAGATTCTTGTGCAGTACCTATGTACATACTTACCAGACTAGAGGAATGAATGGTGACCTGCATTTCGAGATTTTAGATGTCTGGTTTACCAAAAAAAAGGTTTGGATCTGTAGGCAGACGCATTCAATCTATCTGTTTCATCAATCCGATGTTTTTTACTTTCATCGAAATACTTTTAATGCTTCTTTCAATGAATCAATTCATGTCTACCAAGTCTACCTGGAAAAGGTGATACACAGACAGAGACAGACGTACAGAGGATTTCAAAGCAAGTTTTTGTGCTTTTTGTTTGTCTTCAATTTGAATTACACGTATATGTTGTAAGAGTAATCTCAAATCCTCTTTCTGTTTCCGTCAGTCGAAAAAATAAACTCAGGAAAAGGTCTTTCCAGATCGATTTTCAGATTGAAGAATGAGAATAAATGGGAATTCGTAACGTAAAGTATTTTTTAAATGCTCCAAGTATGTATTCGAATTTCTCGATCATTTCTGGAGATGGAAGGTATGCCTTTTCTCTTTCCTCTTGCTGTCGTCTGTTGTGCCATCTTTGACAAGGAAAAAATAGGGTTAAAAGCTCAATAGGTTAACTTGATCTATACCCTCCCGTTCTTGAATCTTGATAAGTTTGATCGAGAGCTAAAGCAGATAGATGAGATGAGAGAATGAAAAGAAGTCTTAATATAAGTACCTACCTATAACAGCCCGAGGCCGTTGACTGCTTGACTTTTAAGCATCTCAGGATGGAGGACACATGCCATTACAAACTGCTTCAACAAAAAAATCTCATTTTAAAATAGGTTAAGAATTAAAATTGTTTCGCTTGTTTTTCCAAACTCTAGAGAAATGGCAAAACTCTCAAGTGTAATATGAGATGAGTTTTTTCTTCTTCTCATTTTAATTTTCAAATGAATGTTGCTCAACCACTCGTACAACATTATTTTTTGTGTAATGCTTTCCCCTTCCCTTCCCCCTTGTCTCTCTTGGGAGTATAAAAAGGCCTTTTATTTTCGTCCCATTGAAAGCGACTATCCTTGAGTTTGAGCACTCATCAAAAGCGCTTTTTTTCTTTCATTTGAAAAAAGAAGAAGCCCTTTCTCCAAGGGTTTTCTCCTCTACTTCTCAATCCTTGAGGAGGAGATGCTTTCCGGGGAGAGTGCATTGTTCTTGCTCAACTCAGGGAAAGGGTTATTAATGCTCAGTGATTCTCATTAGCATGTGAATTACATTCATGGCAATGACAATGGCTTGGTTTTAGGTTTTGGTCGCTCAAACTCTGTGATGCGATGGTGTAATGTAATAGTAGTGGTGGTGCATTGCATGGGCACTCATCTTTTTTCCCATAGAAAGTTTCTGACATTAATGCAGTTTTTACTGCCTTTGGACTCATCGTTATCGTCATCATCCTCATTTTAGATTTTTCCTCTTGTTTAATAAGATTATGCAATGTAGAGTAATAACGGTTAGGAAAAGCACACAAAATAATCGTTATGGACCGTTTCCCTATTAAACTTATTATTAAAGTTTAAAGCCTCTACGCAAACCAAACCAACGGTTAACTACATACATATCTATGTAGTCATTGCCGTTTTTCTATTATCATTCTGGCCATTATAAGTCGGTACATATTAGCCGTCTCATCATTTCACTTTTGATTGTTTGGGTGGAATATCGAATTCAGAAAACAGGATGCTCATAATATTTGAAAATTATCACTAGAGACAAAAACCCACAAAAACCATTGTTTCCATAAAGTTTTCGGTATGACAATGGAGAACAAGCGGATAGAAGGAAGAACTTTCTTTTGAATAGGATGGTGTGGTAGAGTTGTGATTGCATTGTCTTCGAAAAATAAGTCGTAATTTCGTCGCGCTTTTTATTATTCCAACTTCCATCCCGGCAAAAAAAATAATGATGGTGGAGAGGAAAAAATATCTTTATGGACGATATTGTTGATGTGAATTGAGAGTGGAGAAACACGATACGGCCGGGAACGACGTGACATGATGATGATGATGATGATCGCGTTGTGATCATGATTGCAATCGTGAATTGTGAACATATTATCCATAAGACAGTCAAAAGACGTTGGGAAAATAAAGAACTTTAAAGGAATTCCTATTCTCGAGAGGGAAAAACAGCGAACGAACGAGAACAAAAAAATCACGGCTAGGTTCGCCTCCTTACAATATTGCTCTTTGTCCTCGTTAATAACTGCATTACACTTTTTTACAACGTCTTTCCCTTTTTTTGGCTTTTATTCACGCACAAAAATAACTATAGTCGGATATTATAATACAGTAACGACATTGGAGTAGTCGTCGTCTGCGAAGAAAGCACAAGAGTAATAGTAATAATAATAATCGTATTAAAACTGCCTCCGTTGTTTTCCACATCGTCCCTGTTCGAGTCAAGGGGAGAAGAAGTATGGGACCATAATTTTAAAGAGAAAAATCCGAGTTCCCACTTCTTTCTCCGAAGAAATTTTTTCCCTAAAATTCCTCTCAGCCAACAAACGTAATATATTGCGGGCAACATTTATTACTACATGCGGCGAAGGGTAAAATGTGTTTCAGCTTTTCACGAGACGAACCACTACCAGTTTTGAAAGAGGGAAAGTTAAAAATTTTCCCAGGGAATTACGCACCTTTTTTCACTTTCTCAGGGTCCTTGAGTCGAGGGAAAACCACATTAATTTTAAAACTGTGGTCATGCTAGCTTTAATTACGGAGTAGTAAATTCTTTCTGGGAACTTTGATTGCATTTGTGTATAAAGGAATTTATGAATGTATGAAGTGTATAAAAATAGAAGGAGAAACACGACTTCGAGGGAAAATGCGAGCTTAAAAGTCCAATCAAGAATGTCCTTAGGCTTTAATCCACATCCCCTGCTTTATCTATTCAAATAGTAGCAGGAGGAGTGTCACGTAGAAAAAAGAACAGGAGCCGGCATTTCACGTTCCATTCCTCAAGAGTGAGGAAAGAACAAATATGTAATCTAATAAGTCAGTCCGGTCCGCGTGGCGCGCTTGACTTGATGAAAAGAACTCCTGTTTTCCCTTCCAATCTCCAGAATCTAACGCTGGGTTCGAGTTTTGAGCCAAGCCTCTCCAACTATTTCCTCCTGGAAGAGGAAGTGAAAGTTAGAAAGTGAAAGTTACTCTACCTAATGGTATGCGTGTGACACAGTTTATTTACTCTGTATAGCGTATGCATTGTTAGTTTGCGTTTTTGCGTACATTCCTTTTCTCAATGGCCGTGAAAATATCATCAAAGTTATTGCTATTACTATGTCTCATAGAGTCCGGGTAAAAATTGTAGGAGCATTCAGGCATACTTACACGTTCACGTTCGCATTCTGACTTGACTCTGAGTTTGCATTGAATGGAGGTAATAATAATAGTCATAATAATACCACATCATCATCACTACACACCACACCACACTTTCTAAAAACTGATATGAAATGGAAATAGCATAGTGAAAGTCGACATGGCTTCTCAAGTGGCTCTTTCCCATTAAAACCTGTGAATTGGAATCGGAGGCAATAAGAATGAAGTAGAAGCTTGAGCTTTTACTTGAACAGTGTCAATATGGAAATATACAATGAGCCGCAGTGGTTTTTGAAAGAAGTCGAAAATCTTGTCTTAATAATATTCTTTAGAATCTCATAGACTCGTCTCGTTGTACGTGATGGATAATAAGGAGGGAAATGAAGATGAAGTCATCCTAGGAAAAAATTTGCATGATACAAGCAAGCCCTCATTTTTTCCTTCCAAATCAAGTCCTCTTCTAGTTCATGTTAGAGCCTTGATACGAAAGTGGCTTATTTCTCTCCATTATTATCATGATCAGGAGTTGCAACGATTGCTGATTGCAATATGTGCGAAGCCCAACTTGTCCGTCTGTCCGTCTTTGATTTTGGAAACGTATGGAACCGTCCGACTGAGATAAGTACTTAGGACGCGGACTCCCAGTTGACACTTTAATGCTATTTTGCCGACTTCGTCTGCATCTTATAAAAAAGAATGCCTCAAATTGCAAAATTTAAAAAATATTGTTTTCAGATTATTTGAAAACTGATGTAGTGTTTGCAACATTTATAAGTTTATCATTTGCATACAAAAGGATCGGATACGGCGCGCGTCATTTTTTTTACGAAAAAGTTGATTCTCTCTATCGAGCATTCTCTATTATTCAAGCGTAAAATAACTCCAATATTATTCCAAGAAAAAAATGAAAGGGAAGAAAGAAGTGAGGAGGACGACAACATTTTGCTTTTTAAATAAAAAACCCAAAGTTGGAAACATAACGGAAGATTTCCCATGCACTTCTTTACTTTGATTTCTTCGTCTCTGATTTTTATTATGTACTCCGTAGAAAGAGGAGAAAAAAATTTCGTTGGTGGTTTAGTTTGGTCCCGTTACATTTACATTCCTCCAAAGGGGAAAGAATGAGATAGGGGAAAATAAGTAGAGAGGGTGGATATATGGATGAAAAGCAATGCAAATTTTCTCCACTGTTGAATAAAGAAAAGATGGAAATAGTGGAGAAAAAACGTTGGTTTCCCGTTTTACTTTTCCTTTCCGGATTGGAAAGTATAAAAAAGTATCAGTTTTATTTTACGCTTACTTAACTTTAACAATTTTCTTTTTTCAAAAGATGGAGAGGAGGATTTTTATTGTTGTCGCTATTTCAGGCACGAGTTGTGACTCCGATAAATCTTGAGGAATTCCGGGGAAATGGTGCATTACTATGCATGAGTATGAATCGAAATTATAGACGAGGTTTTATTCCAGTTACGTAGTAGGTCTAGTCAGACAGTTAACTAGGAGTCGACAAGACAAAGTTCTTTTAGCATGTAAATCTATAATTTAGATGGAATAGTTACTCTATGCATATGCATTAGGTAGAAAACATCCTTGTTTTATCGTAATTATTAGCATATTATTGTTGTTCGCCATTTTACTTTCATTATTTTCTTTTTTCAAAAGATGGAGAGGAGGATTTTTATTGTTGTCGCTATTTCAGGCACGAGTTGTGACTCCGATAAATCTTGAGGAATTCCGGGGAAATGCTGCATTACTATGCATGAGTATGAATCGAAATTATAGACGAGATTTTATTCCAGCTAGTCGAGTTAACTAGGAGTCGACAAGACCAAGTTCTTTTAGCATGTAAATCTATATAATTTAGATGGAATAGTTACTCTATGCATATGCATTAGGTAGAAAACATCCTTGTTTTATCGTAATTATTAGCATATTATTGTTGTTCGCCATTTTACTTTCGTTTCACAACGCAACACAATGCAATAAGTAATTATCACCACCAGGAAAGTTCAGACCGATTAATTCAGAGAATGCCTTTTTTATGGATATGTAGTCCCAGTCCGAGCAAAAAAAATTATGCATGGAAAAGGGAAGCAAGTTGAGTGCTCTAAAAGATTATATCAATATTAAGCGGGACCACGTGAGTGGACTTGACAATAAAGAAGTACAATGCGATATGGGGAAAAGAAGGAGGAGGAGAGAGCAAAAGACGCTCGCTGGAGCCGGTTTATTGCTATTATCATTATTACCATTATTATTATTATTACATTGCCATTAAGTGCTCTGAGCAGAGGACCTTTCCGGAGAAAAAGAAGTTTTCAAAAGGGCGACAGAACAAGAGAGGAGGAGAAGTGGGGACTTTTCAAAGACTTGAAAAGTATGAGGCTTAAAAAGGGTTTAATGCATGCATAACAAAAAGGCTGGAAGAAAAATGAGATGACATAATTGGTTCAGGATTGCCATTAGGATTGGGCATGGCATGAAGAAGAAGTGAAAAGAATGGAGGAGTGGTAATGGAAAATCCTGAGTTATGTCCGGATTATGTGCACCATGGGTTTAGCTACTGCAGTGATTTACTTACATAGGTACCTATAATGCACTGATGTTTTGAAGGATATTCTTGTCAAGTACTGACCATTGTTTCTTTCACGAGTGTATTGTATTGTCCTCTGGATTAAATTTGTGCATAAAAAGCCAAGCCACTCATGACTCATGTCGGGTTGGACTCGAAGTAAAAAATGCACAATGGATGGAAACAATATAACCAAGAAATCATAGATTTATAAATACTTAAAAAGAAATAGACTGCAGTTTTTGTCTGGCTTACTTTGCGTCTTAGCTTACCAAGTACCTACTATTTACGAAAAATTCAAATTCTATTGCTGATTATCATTCATGTAAATCAACTTCAAACTTTACCCTTGAGTTTACACGTGGAAATCTCGACAATTTCAATCTGACTTTGTCTTCAAAACTGATAGCGATTCTCCTCACTCTCACGATAAATAAAGACAGTCTTCAATCCTGTCTCGTCTCGCATCAAGAAAGTTAATATGATGAGTTACCTTTTTTGATGGTTATGTTATGTCATGAAATGTTCTTCCGCTTCTTCAGATTGGTCGTATGTTCTCTCGTGTCGCATTACTGCATATCGTGTCGTGTCATGTTTTCTGTGGAAGTAATAAAAAAACTTTCCCAACATTACAACTTATCATTACGATCGTCATCAGTTTCATCATATCAGGAGGAGAAGATTCCCTAATGGAATCTTTTTTCTCTTATGCCCTGCCATCTCTAATGTATGATGATGGCCTCAGCCGTCTATAAATGTGACTTAAGCTGCTCTTATCTCTGGTGAGCAGAAGAGCATGCATGTTATTCGTTTCGATATTTCACTTCTTTCTTTTTTTAAGAAAATGAGTAGAGTGGGTACAAGCACAAGAAGGGAAAAGTCTAAAGTGTTGCCTGTAGCACTTCTTCTTCCTTTCTCTTCCTTTTTTTTCCAGACTCAGGTTGATTTTATTATTTGTATTTATGTTCAGATACAAAAGATTTCGTGCCCTTTTAAGCTCCTCTCCTGAATAAAAGTCAAACAGGAAAAGATAGGAGGGAAAAATGTGTAGCATTTTGTCTCCTTTCTTTCATGAATAAGATACGTGTTTACGATATAAGTGCGATGCGAGACGTTGCGTACACATGAGCACGCACAAAGGAAGATTTTTTTTGTTAAGCTTCATTCTGTCTAATTTTTCATTTCTCTCCACCACCGCGTATTCTCCAGAATAGTCGTGTGCCCATGTGTGCAGTCCCCTTTTTAGTGGCTATTCTATTTATAATAAAAATGATAAGGCAATGGCAATGGAGAGATGTCCCATTATTATTACCATTTCCCCCGTATAAAATGTAATAACTTAAGTTACCTTTTCTACAAGATGGGCACGTTTTTTCTCTTCTTGTGTGATATGAATAAAGCTTTTTTCTCTTTTCATCTTTCATATAGAGTCCTCCTCATATTATAAGACCACTCAACGTTCTCCGCAAGACTTCTTCCATCTGGTTTTCTCTGCTCTAAAAAGCAAAGTCGCTTTTACTTTGTCGTTTCGAAAGTATTTTTCTCTTAAAAGAAGTAAGCAAAATAGGAGGATGAGAACGAAGGAATGCGCCAATTGACGATGGCATGGCACGTAATGCTTATGAATGGTTGAAATATTTTTAAAGAGCAGCTTACTCGCACTTTCCCTGTATGCATCTTTCTCTCTTCCCTTTAAAAAATAGAGATAAATATGCTCACTTTTTTATATTAGCCTGGAAATTTCATATGTGGGGCGTGGGTTCTCAAGAAGCAGTTGTTGAGCGTGATAAGAAGGAAGGAGACAGAGGAAACGAAAATAGAAAATAGTTATTTGGAAATATGTAAAAAAAATAAAAAAATTCTTGAGTTGAGTACTCCAGTTTCAAGTGGGCCCAATATGAAACTTTCGAAGTTAGTAGAAAGTGGTATTTACCATCCTCATCATGAGCGCCGTCATGGGGGAGGGAAAAGTGGATGGGAATATTCTGTTCCAAAAATGACACGCATTTTTTGTCTTCTTACCCCAGTCACACGCTTCTAATGCTGTTATGTGTGAAGTGGGTAGGGAATAAGGAAATGCAAGGCAAGCAAGATTCACGACTCGCTCCCAACGACGACAGTGGTGGTGCCGGCGTGGCACACAAAAAAAATATCAGAAGTGGATGAAGGAAAAAAAACCTGAAATGAATGACAATTTTTCTCAATTTCTCACTGGGTACTGGGTACGAATAAAATATTTTTAAGTCCATAAGACAAGATAGTAGCGAAAACACTGGTTTTACTACTCGAAGGAATGGATGTGATGTGGATGTGGGCAAGAGAATAAAATATTGAGAGAAAGGAGGAAGTTGGAAGAAGAGAAAAAGAAATTGAATAGGCTCGCTATTTTCTTCTTCCGGTGAAAAAGAGCCGAGTTTTCCTTCTTCTCTCGCGTAGTATTTTCCTTTGAGCCGAAGTAATATATGTGGAATGTTATTAAAAATGGGATGCGAAATGTCATGATATCATAATCATAATATTCATTCCCCTCCTCTTCCTCTCTTTCTCTTCTCTGGAGTTTTTTTTCATTTGTAGCAATTCAATAGGCGTCTGAAAGTGGAAAGAGATAAAAAGCAATAACATATTTCGCAGCAGTCTTTTTTATTTGGAAAAAGAGACGGGGAAAGTGATGGTGATGATATCTGGGATGTTACTGTTTATTGAGAGTTATTGGAGCGGTATTATTACTTACTATATATGGGAGGGGGATGATGATGATATTTTTATGACAATATAGAGTTACCTTTCACTCCAATGACATCATCCTCTATACATGCATACACATGGTCCATGGTCCTATTTTACGGACAATGTTTCGAGATGTCCATAGAAATAGATTCATTCCACTTTGCGAAGAATGAAAAGTCCAACAATTTTTTTTGTCCGGTAGTCCGACGTCCATTCCGTATCAGTAGCTCTATGATTGGGAACGCGTTATTATATTTTTCAGAGAAAGAGTATTTCAATGAATATTAGGCTTTCCTCCTGGAGGCGCTTCCGCTTGAAAACTTGCATTGATGAGGACCTGAACCGACAATGATGAAGCTTATCTTCTTTTTATTTTCATACTAAAAATTTTTGTACTCCGGAAAACTTCACCGAGGAATGTGTCGGTTGATAAGGTAGGCAGTGCTAAGGGATCTGTGGTTGAATGCTGCTGGTGCGACTGTGTTGTACATACATTCTCGTTGCTTTTGTGCGTCGGCGGAAGCTATATGGTAGTAGCTAGCTTGGCTTTAAGTTTGGCAATGATCGATTTGAATGGTCGGCTGAAGGTAATCTTTGAATTGGACGGGGATTTCGGAATCGGACTAAAGCATTGCCCAGACCTCAGAGTAATTAACAGAAAACTCCGTCTATTTTCCCCAAAGCCCGAGAAAGCCTTTTGTCGTTAGATGCTAGACTAGACGCTGGTGCATTTTATCGGTAAAGCTTATGTTTGTGCCAAATCTAGTAAAAGAGAAGTATTTTTTTGCGAAGAACGAGGGAGGGTTTTATGAAAATAGAGAAGGATTTCGTTTTTACTTTTTATGCTTTACTCGAGAACGGTACTATTACTACAGTATTTACTGGGCTCTGGATAAAAAAGTAAACTTTGTGAAAATCCGGTAAGTAGAAGAGAAAAGGACTTTTCGTCGATGTCGATGCTTTTAGTTAATACGTAGACATCGAAGAGGAGAAAAATATCTACATCTACATGAAGGCATGTGATGCCTCTGCCACAGCCACCGGCAGGAGGATAACCTATCTCAAAAAGCAAAAAGAAGAGATGTGGGAATTGCAGGGAAAAATCCCCAAGCGCTTTTTCCTTGTGTTTCCCATCAAAACAAACCGAGATGTTTGCTTGTCTCTCTGTCTGTGTGACTCTATGTCCGTGTGCGTTGGAATGAGAGGAAAATGTGTGCCCTTTCTCTGCAGTTTTGCCAGACTCGAGAAGGAAAAACTTGAAAAAATGAGTTGACTAACACATTTAATGCAGAAATGTACATAAGTAACGCAAGACCAAACACGATACACTCTTTAGGGAAGAAGGGAAGGTGGAGACAGGAAAGGAATAAAATATTGACAGTTTGAAGGGATGAAAAAGGTAAATCGTGAATGCATTTCCTTTTTCAATTTATTTGCTTGATGGGAATCAAAATAATGCGTTCCGCACGTGCAGGTTTTTACTTGAAAATGAGAGGAGGGAAAAGAAGTTTGTCTTGGAGTTACTCTCGGGTGTAATTATTTTTATTTTTAAATAGAGGAATCTTTACTTTCAGTGTTTCAGTCTACGTGAATTACTAAACTTTAAAGTGCGATTACGTCTGCAGGGAATCATGGTTTCGGAAGCATGACTTCCTCTTTAAAGTGAATTCAAAAGATCTTTCTGGAATTCACGTGGAGCTAAACGTGTCCGGAATTACTTTTGTTTCCCCTCATGAAAAATCCACAGAGTGTGTGTGGTCTGGTCGTATTTATATGAAAACTGCAATGTACAGCTTATAATAGGTACATACATGCATAGGTACATACTAAAAACTTATCTTCAGTAAAAACATTTTCAACTTCAATCTCGATTTCCATTGTTTCAATTTGATGTGTCTTTGATTTGACATGAAAAGCTTTTGAATATTGCAAAACAAATAAAATTTAATTAGTTCCAAGAAACGACAAGCTCTCACTTTGCCTTCGCCAGGTTCGCCTACATCTACTATCTGCATCTCTAATTGAGCGAGGAGGAGTGCCACCGGCTACCAAAGCAAAATAATATACTGAAACGATGACCAAGAAAAAGAAAAGTTGAAGTGAATGAATGCCGTGAATCTAATGGTTTTCTTGAAATTATCAGAGAGGTAGAATTAGGCCGTAGACGTTTGGCTCACAAACAAATCATCTATGGCAAATGGTGGGTCGAAGTCGAACGAAGGTAGAAAACGTATTTATGGAAAGAGTTAAAGTTTTTTGCTGCGTGACGTGTGCTTCAATGCAGATAATGACGCCATGACGCTCCTCATTTGAAGTCGAGCAAGCCCTCTCATATTTTTTTTCTAAAAGA
Organism: Seira ritae; assembly: GCA_027744415.1. NCBI lineage: Eukaryota > Metazoa > Arthropoda > Collembola > Entomobryomorpha > Entomobryidae > Seira > Seira ritae. The sequence continues at coordinate 11,313 of JAHZNI010002828.1, forward strand.
CAAGGTGACTCATTCACGTCAAGACGGTCAGTGCAGTGGTCAGTATTCAGTACGAATAAATCTCTTGCGTGTTGCTTCTCCGGCTCCTTACTTCTTACGCAAGATCACAAGAAGGACTTCTAGCTCTAGCTGCAGAATATTTTTGTTGTTTGGTCACGTCAAATGATACTCAAATACTTGGAAGCACTAGCATAAATACGTATATTATGACTATGACAATTTTGTCAAGTCAAATATTACATTAGAGGTGAGGCAAAAAACGGTTAGTTTAATGGATTTCTTCTTTCGTACATCCGTGTGTCGTGTACAGAAACAGATTACGATTTTTTAAGAAAAGGACATGGGATTTCCCTTATTGCATTGCGCACAAACGCTTTTTATTCGAAGCAAAAAAATACATTGTAGTATGTATCGTGATTGTATGTGAGCAAATCACAGTTCTCATCTTTAATTTCGAATACATCTCTTCTCGCATCGTTGCTCACGAAGGAAATAAATACGGGATTTGGTATCAAACAGTTTTTCCCCTGATATTATCCTTCTCTCTTGCTTAATGGATCAAAAGAATCAAGACGGTACAATGTACAATACTCGATAAAGATGCAAAACAGTTTCTCTGCTTTTTATGCAAATTTCTTTAGAGGAAGTGGACCATGGATGGTTGAAAATATGAAAAAGGAGAATTGGAGAATATCATTTCATTTCTTCTTAATTTTACAGATGATGTGATATGCATCCTTCATCTTCTCGTGTATTTGCACGCACGCTATTTCATCTTCTATTTAAAAATAAATCCATCCAGAAGAACTAATTAAAATAACTCTTTCCTCTCCTCTCCTTTGTCTCTCTTTTAAAGTTTCACACAGACGGCGAAATAGATACATACATAGATAGATGCGCACCATGCAAGACTTGGGTTTTTTTGCTATTCATCTCGCAATCTCCCTTCGCCTCATCATCCCATCTCTTTCACAAACAAAGTTGTAACTTTCCTAATTACTTAAATATTGATATAAAACATGCAAACTATTCTTCTCATCAAGCCATCATCTCCCCGTAATATGCAAGAAGTTTTAAATGCTCATCCATAAAATAGGGAAAGTGAGAGCTAGACATTCACTCGCTTCACGAACTTGCAACGTGCTTTCCAGCTTTCGGTATTTCCACGAAGACCGAGAAAGCAAGTGGAGAGAATTATTTTTTCCATGAGTGGAGTTTTGTAAAATGAAGAACCAGAATACGTAAGTGGAAAATATTAGCAGAACTTGACTGACTTCTGAATGAAATTAACACAGCTCCATAACTCCTTCTCTGAAAAATTGAGATTGAATTGTATGGGTGCGTTTGAGTGGGTGAGAGCGGACTAAAAAATACTATCATCCTCATCCTTTCTAGAATGGAGTCAGGGATGCATACATAATCTTAGACTTTCTTTTGAAAGGCCATGGCTTGCTTGGCATGATGGACTTTTCACTCCAAATAACAAATATAATTCAAAGTATATCATGCATTTTAAAGACGATTCACAAGTCCTATTTATTTTTACAACTTCTTAGAACCATTCCTTTGCATAAAAAGTGTAAGCCCATGATAATGCCTGTTTACTTGCTTGTCGGAGAAAATACTTATTTTTTCTTTTTTTTGTACTTGGGCCTTGGCGCTACACTCCTTTACTGTGTATTACGTTTCTTGAGCTTCTCGGATGTCTGTCTTGTGATATATATTTCCATTATTTGTAGCGCAGTTAGTTTTTGTACTGTTGCTTTTTGTTCCCGTTTTTTTCTGCTTGCCCACTCAGCTATTTAATATTCCAAAGAAAAGCTTCTTTTTTGTCTAGATGAGCTGAACCGGAGAAAGAAAAAACAGTGGCAGCAGAAGGAGAAAAAGCTTTTTTCATTTTTATGCCTGAGTTACTTCCATATGCATAATATGGAGATGAGATGATGATGATACGATCTATTTGAATCAGCACAAATTTTCTGTGTAAAAATATTCTATTTTTTGATGTTCCGGAAGGAAAGTCCATTGTAATACGGTTTCTTAACAAAGCTGACTTTTTACTTTAGAGATAAAAAACTAGACATTGCAGATTTATTCTGTCACTTTGAGCAAAAGCAGAGATGAGAATTGCATGATTTGTTTGCAGAAATGGAGAAATGAATGCACCTATTTCGGAAGAAGTTTCATGTGAACAGACAGACACATATATTTACAGGGTGCTCATTCATCAGGAAAATTGTAGCGGTAGCTGTAGTGGCAGTGGTACTGGTACCGTACCATTTTTTTGTCAAAAAAGACCATTTCATCTTTATGATTTGAATCGTTACAAATCACATAACTGTTTTCATTTTTTTCTTGCAGTTAATCCTTTTTCTTTGTATGACGAATGAGACATGAAAAAATGCTCTTTTGTCTCTTCCCTTCAAAAATGAAAAGTAGTAAAGTTGTTATTATGAATGCTCAGCGTTTCTATTGTCCTCTTTAAATCCAGAGAGAAGTATTTTTTTTTGTATTTGGAGATTATGAAACGAAACCGTTTCGGAATGGATTTTATCGTGATTTGCGCCAGGAAAAAAGTTTCTGTGAGCTGAACTGCTAAGCGAGCAGAAAGATATCCTGTTGTGCTCAGTTTATTGAATTTCTTTCTAGAAAATATTTCGAATGGCTCGTGAAAGATAAGTCTTTAACTTTTAACAAAAAAGGAGAGCGTAAAATGAAGTAAAACGTTTTCTCGCGGGAGAGTTCCGTTATTTTTCGGTTTTCCTTCATGAATGAATTTGGTGGAAAAAACGGATGTGATGTAAGGAATAGGAAGAGGAAAGAAAAAAATGGTGGAGATGATGAAGATGACTACGCGAAAAAATCAAGAATGAATGGAGGAAATAGTGTTATACTAAAATTCAAGATGTTTTTAAAAAAAAAGTTCGGTGAAACTCAAACTCATGCCTCTGAAATATTGAGTCATGACTATGACGGTTTGAATTTGAAAGATGAAGAATGCAAAAAAGAAGAATGGTCGATTGCAAATTGCAATGGTGCGTGCACTTTGCCTTACTCTGCAAAACTCATTCATTCATATTGAGAAGGGGAAGAAGATGTAGCAATGGAGCTTTCCCATGTCACTTCTTGATTATCCAGGGGAGAAAAATGAGATTATTGCATGGGTTGAGCATGAGCATGTAACATTTTCTTTCACTATCATTCATAAATTCACGCTGTGCTACGCTTTCCCCTGGTAAAAGGCATCCTAAAGCATATCCATGGTCTGGTTCTGGTTTCGTCTGACTAAAGCCAACAGAAAGAAGAGAGAGAGGAAGATAAGCGTTTAAGGCTTTGGCTCATGTTGCATTCTGGAGGAGGCTTAGAGTGATTATTAGAAGGAAGTTTTGTAGTTGTGTGTGGCACTGCCACTGGTCGTTTCACAGCTCAGCTAGCAGTCACTTCCAGAAGTTAAGATTTTCCCCTGGAACTACTTTATATGAACTAAACCCGAAAAGGGGATGAAGTAAAGTGGATTATGGAGAAAGGCTAAAGAGATGCTGCCATTGTGGACGATGATGATGATGATGATCATCATCATCATGAGCATCACGAAGAATATGATAAAAAAGCAAGGAAAAACAAGGATCACGATCACAAAGTATCAGATGGATGGATAGTGAGCCAGAAACCGCTGGCTCGGCATCAATCTTCCCTTTTGCCTTTCTCTCCGTCAAATCCATGTACTTCTTTTTATTATACGAAATGAGAAATGATCATGGCTATATTATTCTTTTTTTATAATCCCATTTCAAAAATATATAAAGACTGTCCGAACCAAAGGAAGAAGACGGAGAGGAAATGAGTTGTAAAAACTCTACACTCACGGTTTTACAAGAGAAGAAGAAGGAGAAGATATGAAGGACGACGATAGATGATGATGGTGATGACGATGAAGAGGATGCGATGAAAAATCGTAAAGGGGTTAGGTTAGAGTTTAGTTGGTGAGTGAGTGTTATGATTTCTGCGCCCGTCCAGAGAGAAAACTTTTTTTTATTTGTGTTTTATTATTCTCCGGCTCATCTACACTCTCTCCTCCAGCTACTGCAAGAGAATGAGATGAGATGTCTACTTAAAGTGGAAGTTTGAAGGTTTAATAGTTAATTCGTCACCTTGATGAATTCACAAGGGTATGGTGAAAGTCGAGATTTTGTTGGGAAATCACTGGACGGACAGTGAGAGTTCACTTAAGCCTCACATTCTCTGAAAGAGTGAGTGAGAGAAGGAAAATTGCATTAATGAAAACTCTGGATTTTCTCTACGTCAGATTCAGATAAGAGACCAAGAGTCAATAAAAGTTTATCTAGTCAGCTCGTAATTACTCCCCACAGAAGAAATGATTAGTGCATCTAGAATTTTTATAACTTTTCCAAAGCCAAGAAGATAATAAATTAGTTTCAGGGATTTTTTTTTTCAAGGAAAAAAGCTTTACCATCGCTGAAAATGTCAAGATATTTTTTCAGATTCCAGTGCAGCTTCATCACTAATTGGCCAATCGTTTATTCTACATAACTCCTTCACATAAGCCTTTTCTTCAAACATCAATTTTTTTCTGAAAGAAAAAGAAACTTACCAAATGAAAATGAACCAAGAACCGAATCCAACACCAACAATCAATCGTCCAATTAAAATGAGCCTTTACTCAGGCATGGCATGTTCAGCTCGTACTGCATGCGCTGCTGTTTTGTTGCTTTAAAAAGGAATGCGCAATTCATCGTGAAGACAATGGGACACAAAATTAGTTGTCTATTAATCCTGATAATGGACTTTGGGGCTTAATGATGGTTCCACAAGGCTTAGATTGGTCATAAAGTACGCAGCGCATAATTACCTATCTATATACGCTCTCCACTTTTACGGGACTTTTGTTCTCCCCCTCGAATGTCTTATTATTATGTACTCGAAGGAGACACAATGTGCAATCAAATTCTAAAGTTTGCTACGGCTCCTGAAACTTCCTGCTTCATCGCCGTATCTAATTCGCAAGCAAGCGTGTGTGTACGAAGCTCAAGGCACAATGGCACATGGTTTGAGTGCCATACCAAAGTTTTAATTTAACTCTGAAATCCTCTTCAAGCCTGTCATCGTTTTCGCCCGTCATTGCGTTGGGATTTGCTTGTCATTCTGAAACGTAGTAAGCGTAAGCCAAGTTGCATAAACGAAAGACAAGCGTAATAAAGGAAATGAGTCTAGTGATTATATTGGTACTTATAAATAGAACTGCTACAAGTCGAATTGTTGATTAATTTTAATTCATTTTCTCCCCTTTCTCCTTTTCGTGATAATTGATCGCCTGGAACATACACGTTGAACCCATATTCGAAAAGTCCATGACACATTCCCTAAGATAAGACATAATACAATTGAATGCACAGGTATTTGAGGTGATCGCGATCGCTAGATAGCTTGAGTTGAGCGTTGAGCTCACATAATTTCGAGATATTTTCTCAGAATGTCCAACCTCTACTACATTTAATATCATGTGGGTTTTTGTCTGATTGGCTCATTTGCTGGAAGCTATTGTGGCAACAGAGCAGTAAATGTAGCAGTCGTTAATTTACTTGAGTAGATTTTTTCACATCACATCACATCCACGATCGCCTCACACTCGCTCAAACCAAACTCCTTTTCGTCCTTCCTTCCTCTTGCTCCATTTTCTGGAATGGAACAAAAGGAAGCTTTATATCCCCATAAAGTTTAGTATTTTCCATTGTTGTGTTTTTGTTTCTCCAGTCCAGCGTGGGAGCTTCCCTTTCTTTCCTCCATATATTTCGGGGAACACACACGCTCATATCGGCACTCTTGCAAGGGGCAATTCTTCGAATTAGATAATTAGCGCACAAGTTCATTCTTCCGTGGGCAATAGGAAAAAAGGAGTTGTGGTTAAGTGGAGAAGGGGAAGGGTGGAAATAATTTTCTCTTGTTCTTTTCTTGATCCACTAAACAGTAAAAGGAGAATGTGTGTGTGTGTGGGATGAACATTATTAGCTGAAAAAATACCATTAATTTAGGAACCTTCTGTGTGGCAATGCGGTGGTCCCCATTACGGTGACTGACCAAGCCAGAGTTTTTATAGCCATGGCCGAGCCATGTCATGAATACCTACGCCGTTAGGTGTTGCTATATATTTTTTCAATTCCTTTCTTTCTCCTTACGTAGGTACTTATTTGTTTCTCCTTGTTTGTCGATCCCAAGGGGAAAGGAGATTTTTTTAGTGTGAACGAGAAAATGAACAGTTTCTCCCTATTTTCCCATTCTGCCTAAGACACTTATTGGCTGGAGAGCCAGGAAATTCCTGGCACTTGTATTGAACCAAAAGCACTAATCATCCTTGCTTTGAAGTCTCAAAAAATCTAAAAGTAGGACTTGACTGTGAGTAAAGCTAGCTTTTTACTATTTAGCTTAAATACCCTTACAGTTTCTGTGCCTTTTTTCGGATTAATCCAGCCATTTCCACCGCACCGGCTGGAGGAGAGATACATATATCACTTTTTGGCATACATGCCACCACTAATTCTTCATCGGGATTTAAAATGAAGATATATCTATATCTACACACCACTATACTACTCTAGTCTGCAGCAGACTATTTACTGAAAAAATACGGTTTACATTTACTATTTACATGCGTAATCTTAATTCACAGCATAAATTGTTCGTGGTAGATATCAGGCATTCGCACGTGTGTCATGTACCCGCCCTCCTTTCTCTCTTGCTTCGATTCGATCCTTTGATTAAAAATCTTCGGAGGAGCTTAATTGGATGGAAATATTTATTGGGGAGCTCTTGGGAAAAAAGTAGAAGGCTGTTTCTCTGGAAGGAAAAAAATTGTTTTTGTATGACTCATCATCAACTCGTTTACGCTGCCTTTTTCCAGGGAAAAACTGCACCATCTACTTATTTACTTGATATGAGTTTATCGGTGGATCGTGAGCGGAATTAAATATGGAATATGAATTGCTGTTTTCTTGTTAATCATTTCCCGGCATGCCTAACTAATGTAGGGCAGTGTTTTTTCTGCATTCGCAATCACAATCACTTTGATGAATTGCTTTGAGAGGGAAACCGTTTCAGTCGGACTAACTCTCTCAAAATACTATAAAAGCAGAGCTCATTTCCCGGAACAAGAGAGAAAACATTTTCTGCAATAGAGAGGAAAAATATGAAAACATTGATGGAGAAAATTAGTACAGGGATATATGTACGGGGAAGTAAGCGATGAAATACACAATACAAAGGAAAAGTCAGATTAAACTAAACTAACTTTTTCCTAATGAAGCATGTAGTATTAGTATTTAGTATTAGCAGACAGCAGAAGTAGAGAGGAGAGAATGACCCAAAGAAAATCTGATTAATTTCGTGGAAAACAAAATACTACCTTTTGAACAGAGAAAATGATTAACTTGTTTCCTCTTGTTCACGAAGCCAACACTTCAACTTCACATGAAAACCTTTTGCTGTTTGGGCGAGTTCGAGTTGTTTCATGCTGCATGTTCTTGCTAAACCTTTTAAAAAGGAGAAAGCACAAGTCTTTTCTGGTCTACGGTTGCAAAATAATATGATTGCATGTAAATGCGTACCTACATACTATGTACATACCTATATACATGTGCTACGTACCCACAAAAATGGTATCGTAGAGGAAACACCTACCTAGTTAGTTAGAAAATAATCCGCTTTTTCTCTCTTCTTTGTTCCGTTCCAAGCATTTATTCCAAAGTGGATTTACTTTCATGTAGTAGATAGCGCTTCTATAAATATGCTACGCCTTAGTTTTCACATACTTTACTCCCAAAAGGACTTTTATGCCGGAGAGATTTTAAGCATGGAAAATTAGGTACGCGGAGCATCATACAGTGCCCAAAGTCATTTTTCCCAGAATAACGAGTTTAGTCATCATTCATCATCATCACCATCAAGGAACATTGGTTAAATTTAAATTCCTATTATTAGGCGGAGGGCAATAAGGGCATCCTGTAGAAAGGCAAGGCCATACATATGCCTCATATGCATACGTAGGCTTGACTTAATACGCGTGGAGACTAAACATTCATACGAGCTGTTTCATTTCTCCAAGGACTCGATCCTGGAATGTAATTGAAGGAGAGAAAATTGCGTTGAACATGACTTTACCTGTGAATCACTCCCAAGTGACTTTTTCTTTATGAGAATAGCATCGATTTTTCATTCCGGGCAGTCAGAATACAATAAGCCGAGTCTAAAAATAGATGTGAAAAGTTTGAGCATAAAAATACCGAAAGCTAATTAATTTGGGACTAATTAATGGGTTACAATAACGCTAATGCCTTTTGTGTTTTTTTTCTTTGAACAGGCAATGGTGACTGGCGTGGTCCTCCTGTCGTGCTTGGCGTGCACGGTTTCCTGCAGACCAAAGGGAAATTTGGAGAATAGTAGTAGTCCTGACATCTCCAACAATAATAGTTATCTCAAAGGTCAACAATACCAGGCTCAACGGTATGACACACATCATCACCAACACCACAGCAGCAGCAGAACGAACACGGAAAAGAGTCATCATCATCACCATAATAGTAATAACCACCCGCACCATCACAGTAAGCGGGGACACCTCCATCACGAGAAACAGCAGCAGCAGCAGCAACAACAACAGCAGTATCATTACCGCGAACCGGAGGATGATGCTGCTTTCCAAAGAGATACGGAAATTGATGAGAGTAACAGAATCAGTTTATTACATAATGGAAGTGGCAGCAATGGTCCCCAGTCTCAGTCTGCTCAAGGCTCAGGGAAGAGACTGAGGCAGCGTCAACAGCAACAACCACAACCACCTCTTGCTCTACCTGTGGTAGANCTCTTGCTCTTCCTGTGGTAGAGGCCCCATCTTCGACCAAGTCTGCTAGGGCGACTACAACCTCATCTTCTGATAATAATTTCCCTTCCCCGCGGCGACTCCACTCTCAGCCAGCTATTGCTGATGAAGATTATGAAGAGGAGTATGATGAAGAGGAGGACGATGCAAGCTCGGGAGGAGGAAGGCATGCTTATTTGATGACGACCGATAAGAAGAAATCCTCTAAGGAGAAATTGACGGAGGATCAAGCCCTTACGATGGCTTTCGAGAAGCACATGAGACCCAGCAGTATGAAGGCCAATCCGAAGGAGGAAGTGCATGATGTCTATGCTTACCAACTTCCCAGTGATCTCTGGTTTGTGGTCAGATATAACAAGAATGCGGATGGGCAAGTCGAGAAATACATGTAAGCTAGGGTAGCAAATTGCATACACTTAAAGGTTTGTAAATGGGGCATTGTGATTCGATGTTTACTTTACGCTTTCCAGGAACATCGTTGATAGCTTCACCAACTACCTGGACAAACTCGACAAGGATGTGAAGACGGTGAGCGTGAACGTTAAAGGGGTTGAGACGGTGTTTAGGCTGACGACGAAGCACAATAATAGCAGTAGCTCTTAATCGCTAGATCGTAACGAAATCTATTGAAATATTACTATCACACTTCCTACTTATAAATCAAAGAAAAAACGTAATTCCAGAGAGAAATCCTTACAATCACAAAGAAGAAATTATTCATACTCGACATTTTCATTTTTTATTTCTCATGTTTTTCTATAAAAAATTAAATACTGAAAATGTATGATTAACTTAATTAGATGTAGTTAGGTAAGAGTATATCGTACCTTTAATTGTATACTCACGGACAAAAATGTAGTTTGTAGGTCCATGATATGATATTATTAATTTGTATGTCCAATCATAAAATGTAATTAATGGTAATTACAGGCATTTGTGACTTTCTCTTTTTCTCCGAATATTATTACTACATACATACTGACATTGGATAAATATATAAATTGCTTGTCTGGTAAAAAGAAGCTTAATTATTTCAAAGAATTCTTTTCCATTACCATTTGTATTTGTAATTTGTACTCGTACAAAAAATGAACGCTATGAAAATATGTACTTAACCTATAATTATAATTGAGTGAATGAAATGAGAAAATCATGATGTTTGAGAGTTTTATTGCAATTTCTATTGTCACAAAATGTTTCAATTTGTGAGTGATGATTAATAGTGATAATTATATTTGCATTGAATAATATGTATTTAGCTAACTGCGACTCCAGCAGAAATTGGGAGCTTCGACATCGACCCAAGCATTAACTAAACTGTAATCGTGTTTTCATTGGAATGGATGGATGGATGGATGGATGGGCACTGGGTAGATGCATCTGGATCAGGAAACAATTTCATTCTTCTGTTTTGTAAAATGTGTAGAGTCCTTTTAATTACTGCAAATAGTTCTTTGTTTACATTTACTTGTAATATGAATGAATGTATGCATGAGTTATTGTTATTGTGTGAGTGGAGAAAGCACGTTTTGGAGCATGAAAGCCTTTTTTGGGGCAAGGTGAAACTCTCTTTCCCAGAAATGGGCTAAATCAACCACTCAATGTTCCCTAGTTTCAGCTCCTCCCATGCTGTTTATCTAGTAGAAACGTTAATTAAGTGACTATATGATGATGATGATTGAAGATGTGTACTTAATGATGATGTGAAAAATATTGTAAATGATTAATAATAATAATACGGTGGTATATGATATTGATATTGAGCAATGTAACAAAAAAAAATATGTAATGAAATTGATGTTTGGGAAAACGGAAAAAATAAATTATTATGACATATCGTTGATTAAGTGCATGTTTTTACTGAAAAGAGGGGCGTGTTGATACATATCTACTCACATAACCATACATGCATACCATGAAGTAAATTAAATCATCAATAATACTACGTCATGTGGAAATCGAAATAAAATATAGCTACGAGGAGTCACTGGAGACATTAATTGGAAGGTTATGCAGGGTGAGAGTTTTTTTTATTTATTTTCTTCACTTACTTCATAGAATAGAAGTAGGAGATGATAATTGATATTTACATTGCATTTATCATCATGTGATACCTACTCTTTATTGCGATCCATTTTCCATGTCTTCATGTTTTCAACAATAACATGCAATTTTAGTTATCTTTCTCTTCAACAACTTTTATTTTATTTAGATTACTGTCATCATCTCTGTTATTCTTTAATTATTGCGTAAAAGCAAATTATTATTACATCCCTTGACATAAATTTTTTTCGCATTTATTTACCCAAACACTGCTCCTTGGAACAAGCAATATAGCGACTAGGAAAAGTATATAAATTATCGGGAATCAAAATCAATATTTTCAGCTCGTTCATTTCATTACAAAACAGGCAACTGTAGAGGGATAAAATGCTACATAATGCATTTCTTATCCATGTAAAAAAACCTCAAACGAAAACGTAGCATCATCATCGTAATTACTAATTTACATAAATGCAGGTAAAACTTACGCTGACACAGAAAGAGCGGAATGTTATGTACAAAAGACGAATATTTCAATAAAAAATACCCACATAAACTAGTACGCACGAAGAGACATGGTAGACAAAAGAGACAGGGACAAATGATCGGTAGTAGAAAAAAGACAAGAGCAATTAATCCTTTCTTTGTCATTAATTCATAAACGTTTTCACAAGTAGGTAGGCTGAAAAGCATTCGCGCACTAATTAATTGGAACCCAAAAGCCAAGCCAAGCGTTTGAAGAATTATGACATGACATCAGACAAATTAGAGCATCACATATAACATCATTAATTATAATTGCGATGATGCCTATAGTTTTCTCTCTTTTTACATTTTCAATATTTTTACACGTCTTATCTTCCCCGCACATGTGTTATTTTTTTTTACCCTTCTCATCAATATATGTCTTCAAGCACTATTAAAAGCTCTTTCCTATTTATTTACAAGCAATTACAGAATAATTGTAGAATGTTAATAATATTTTTCATAGTGGAATTCACATCTCGATAAGGCGACTTCGATTTCCCTTCATCACAATTATAAACATTATGATTTTAAGTTTTATGTAATTCTGATCTTACACGACAATATGTATTGTTATTTCAACAACTTCATTCAAGGTTTTCAAGAGGCTGCCTATTGTCTTATCCTACACTTTTGCCAATTATATTATCTATTCTTTACTAATTTACCCTTATCTTTAATAAAATATACAGTCGTCTTATTTTTTTAAATAAAGGTAGGTAGCTTCTTTATGTTTTCAGGTTTATCAGTATTTCTGAGAAATGTTTTCATACTACCTTACCATTTACCCATTGATCGCATCAATTATAGCGCGAAGGTACTAAAGGCGATACATTACCTAAAATATTTCAGTTTGACAGGTTTTTAAAATTACAATAATTCCATTATACATTAATCATTAATTACATCGATAATTT
>JAHZNI010002829.1:0-23340 GCA_027744415.1 Seira ritae
ATAATAATCCTTCTGAGAAAACGACGAGTACAATACTTTTACCTGAGACCAATCATGCCACTCTGCCATATTAAAAAGCTGCTGAGAGATAGATGATATAAAAATAAGAATGCATGATTGGTCACTCAAGCATGTTTTCGCGAGAAGCGTGTTAAACGGGTCGAAAAAAGTCAGGTCTTTCTATTGAACATACGAATGCATACTACAAAAGAATTTTGGTGAGTAAGTTGTAGCATCACTTCAATACAATATTGATAAGAGTCACTGCAGGTACCAATGTATACCTAGAAAAAATATTTAGGTATTGGTACCACCTTGCCAATCAGTACAGCAGCAAGAATTTTTTTTTGCCATCGACATTGTTAGATTGAGCTAGCAAGCAGCATAGTAATGATGATTGAGTAAAAAATATTTACTCACAGTTTTCTCAGAAGGATTATTATTGATTCCTATCGTTGTCATCCATATTACATTATGTTCTTTGGTTTTGTCATGAATTTGGCCAGTGTGTGTTCTGTGTCCACTTTGTAATTTTCTTAAATTTCTGGTCAATTTATTATCATTAGGATGATTAGGGCTAAGATAAGATTAGCGAGCATTGCTGTGCAGTTTTTAGAATTTATGCAAACTGCTTCAAGGAAACAGAGAATGGATTGTTAAATATTTATATATTGAGATGTTATTATTTAAAAAATGAGTACTTCTGCCTTCTTTAAGTAAACATAATTAGCAAAGGAAAAAACGTAAAAAATTTTCATATGAGTTGAGGGTAAGTATGTATGTACTACGTACACAGATTCATCGGAATTTGGAATCCTGTGAAATATGCATGCAAAAATGGTCATATCAATTTGTGCGTTTGGATGCAAGTATGTGTATTGCATTGTAGTTCCATATTATATTGACCATCATCATCATACAAGAAGGGAGACGAATTTTCTATGTTGGGCTAAGGTGTTCATTACAATACAATGCAACATGCAATGCAGGTAGTGCAGTGGTGGGTTATGTGATGATGAAGAAGTCTACAATATAAAACATAATGCGAATAATAATGGGCGCTCCAAGCCTTTTATTAAAGGCATGCCACACCAGAACAATCGGTCAAAAAATAATATAGAATGTTTGCAAGAAGTAGGAACAGGCAGTAGTGGCGTGTTGGCCATGTTTACGAATACAACACACACAAACGCGTTCGAACAACAACAGAATCACCGATGATGTCCGTCCATGCAGATGCATGCGTGCTGTTGTAGTAGTTGGGGTTTGGTAAACTAGTGAGCTAAATACCAAAAAAATTTGAAACCGGATCCTGAGGTTTTCCTCTAACTGTTTGCCAAACTTTATCAATTGTCATGTCATAAGTTGGCGGAGATACACGACGGTAACAGTGATAATTTCTTAAGCAAACCCACTTACAATCTTGCTCTTCAGATTTAGTTGTCTGGTCAAGAAGTTTTTCAGTTTTGGAATGGCCGACGGATTTGTAACACTGTAATATCTGTGATGGGCTGCTGCTGCAAACAAGGTCGAATGACATTCACCTTTTCTGATTTTCACGTTGGATTTTACGTAATTTGCAATTCATTCAACTTATTCTAATAGGTGTGATAATGTAATGGTTAGACGTGGACTTTCTGAAGGTGCTAAAATGGTGAGCGCACCAGATATAACATGACATTGCTGGGAAGTGAAATAGACTTCATAATGATGTTCAGGGAAATAAGTCAATTTAGTTTTGTAAAACCCATCAATTTCAATATTTGAAAAAATGGGTCTTTCCGACCATTAACAATCATTTCGTTTAAAAATTCTTAAATAATGTTTTCCAGTGATCCCGAAAGTGCTTTTGATCTATTTAACTTCTAGACTTCCTGGAGAAAAGAAGGTATTTTCTTCTGGAAAAGTTTTTGAAATCAAGTGACAAGGAATTCGTGTTCAAAAAATAACGAAAAGTGAAACGTGAATCCAACAAATAAAGCAAAAAGTGAGTTTTCTTTGCTACAGCCGACACAGGAAACCTCAAACGATTTCTATTCCCTTTTTTGGGTACGCAGCATAATATGCAGTTGATTTATTTGAATGATGATCTTTTTAAAAACGAAATTGCATGCATACATATGTGCAATCTGATTAATTTAAAATAGTATTGCCTTGTGTGTGCATACATTTTAATGACAGGCGTTATGAGAAAGATAGATGGGATATACAATTTGAAAGTCAAAACTGAAAAAGATGTGTTTTCTATTTGGTATTACGGTCGCTATCATTTTTTTATCGTTTCTTTTTTCAATCTAATTGGCAGTTGCTCTTCATTTCGACAAACCAGATAGATCCTCTATAATAGCTAAATTGCAGCTCTAGCTGCTTACGTGATCTTTGATTTGGCACCTTCTTTTCTGCATTGTTTTATAGTCACGTTTTCACCAGCTTATCAACCATAAAGCAGATAAGTGAGTGGTTATTGGGACACCAGTAAAGCAGATTTTTTTTAAATAAAAGGCTATATCAGGCTAGGCTGATGGTTAATACAATAAATGAAATAGTATAAAAAATCAGCACATCAGAGCAAAAAACAAAGAATTTACCGTTATAGTTAAACTAAACCCCAAACTCAACTGTGCTAAACTGATTTCTTTTACTTTTGTCTGATTCCAATGAGATAGTGTGGATTGAATCCGAGGGAAAATGAAATTTTGTAGGAAATCAGTGAAATTGACTTTGAGGAAGCAGTCAGAGACTCGATCCAAACGCAACTGATTTGAATTTGGTTAATAGAATTGTCCTTACCATGACATTTTTTCGTGTCTCTAAATTTTCTGGTTTCATGAAGCTCTTGGTTGGGCTCAGAGCAGGCATTAACTTGCTTATGCGAATATATATTATATGTATGTATTTCTCCGAAAAGCGAAATCTAATCAGTGAAGTGCCCTTTTCCTTTCAGAATGCTCCCTAGTATCAAGTTCCCGAAAGAGTGTTCCCGAAAGTTTACCGGAGCTTTCAACAATAGGATTTTACATTGACCCTCATGTATATGCATAGAAATAAATATTTCCGGTTTACAGTCTCACTCTATTTACATGCACGGGTGGATCGCGTTGATATACCTTACTTGTCCGGACGTGCAGTAATGTATATTTGAGGAAATAAATTCCGTCGTAGTCGCATACTTTCAATTCCTTTGTTACCTCTTTGAACACCAAACTATTTTTATGTGTAGGCAATGCACAGTGAATAGAAAATGCAGCGTAATGTCACCGAAAAAGTTACCGTTACCGTTGTCGTCTTCTTTTTGAACTTTTTCCTCTTACTTTCCCCCCATTTTATGGGAATTCTTGTGCAATGAAAGTGAGCAAAAACGTGAATTGAGAGATACTCCAACATTCTCAGAAATCCATATATCCTTTTTTCTGAATTTGTTAGCATTCTTTCTGACGACGACGACGATGTGGACTGCTATTTCCTGCCATAATAGATAAAAGTTCAGAAGAAAAAGGGCGACAGCGAAGAAAAAATGCTGGGAGTCTTTTTAGTCACAGATGGATCAGATTATTGCCTTTCTTCACTTTTTCTCTTGGTTTCATCGCTAGTTTGTCCTTTTTTCCAGGGAATTGGACTTGGCTGAATGGTTCTTATAAGCACATTGGTGTAGTGTTCATGCATTTATATTGCTTCCAGGCATACATACTAAATAATATTGTATATGTATGTGTGTGTACGGTGCTATAATGCGTTGTTCACTTCCAATCCTACCCTTTCATGTGTGTAATATTGGACGTAACTTTCCTAACTTTTCCCCTGGAATCTCCACTTTGAGTTCGTGCGAGTATTTCAACAGCTGCTTGGATGGATTACTCGGACATGAATGAATGTAACCGTTATGTCTAGGTGTTGTTGTTATTGTCGATTGAAGAGAAAGCTTTTGGTTGAACCTCGGAGAATTTTCTCCATTGGACCTCTTAAGCTCATGTTCATGTTCTTCCAGAAAAGGTATCCCCCCCAAAAAATCTTCATAGCAAGGACAAAAATCCATTACTTCAGGGCAGCTCTCTTTTTTCTTGTTCTTTTGGGGTTAGACCCAAACGAGGAAGAAGAGCCCCAAGCCAAGAAATGTCAAATTCATAGTGGATTCAGCAGCTTGCTAAGTTGTTCACTCCAGGTTTTCTTTCATTCCTTTCGCGTCTAATACATACTACTCTGCTCATGCGACCGTGGATGATCATAGCCGTTAGCGTGATCTGATGGAGTTTTGTATTCGTCCATGATTCCTCCCTTTTTCTGACAATTTGACACCAACAAACTTTTGTTTACTCTTTGGACTTTTCTCAGTTATTGAGTTGACATAACTGCCAGAGGATCGAGAGATTCTGCCCTGCTTCATGTATCAACACTTTTCAAGCTCCGTCGTCGTCAAGAAAAAGTTTGAGGCAAGAGATATCCTTGATGAGTTTCTTTGTTTCTTTCTTAATCATGACCGTGTCTCTCTTGTCATGCGGACTACCTTGCAGATCGTATATTTTCATCGGTGTGAGCTATCTTAACTGGTCCTAAAAGACTATATTTCCTTTTACTACCGACTACCATTCCGTTTTCATCTTCTTTCTTCATTATCCAGGCTAGACGAAACATTGTCATTGTCAAGTTTTTGGTCTGTATTATAAGTTTATTTATCGACAGATAAAATGTCAAGTGCAGCTACCTACCACCACTGCCGTTACAACTTTTTTATGTCTGCTTACAGTTTACAATGATAGTGTGATACAATATACGTCAGAAGCTCATCTGTGTTTTTAACGGTCATGCAATTTATGCATCAGGCATTTTTGCAAGATGAGAGACCCTTTAAAAATATGAATGAATGTCGAGAAGGACAGAGGAGTGTAGTAGCGCAGACACGTGTTAAAATTGGTAATTTTATCTGATTGCATGCACGAAATAGATGGATTGGGTGTGGTGTGTAGTATCTGCATGTCCACAGGCCTTTTGATCTATGAATCCCCAGCATAAATTATAGTGTATAAAACACTCTGTCATTTATTGGTATCATCATCCCCTCTTGAATGCATTGTTTTGATCATGAGCAGTAAAAAGTTGATTCCATGTCCTAGCAAAATTATTACTGCTAGAGCTAGAGTCAAAGCCAACGCTTTGCTAAAATAGCTTTTCTGAAAGGATGTAGTGTTTCAATCTCACTAATAAAATTATGTGCTAATTTCATTACGAAAATTATTATCGGATGTCAGCCTCGCTGCTGCCTGTAGTCACCATCGATGTTGTCGATAAGAAAAATGGCACATTTCAATTGACTTTGACTTCGAGCTTACTAAGTCCATTTACGATTACGATGTGGCGAGAAAATATGCTTGGACCTAAAGAGTTCTTACCTTTCCCATTACCAATGACATTGACAAGTAATTCAGCAGGGAAATTTGATTTGTGAGAGATCCCAATGTGTCCACATAAATGTCGAACAAGAATGTAGTCTCTGCTTGCCCCTTTTATATTTAGAGCATATTTGACATAAAACTGTCAAAATTACTATCAATTGAATTTTCCTATTGACCTCTCTGAGAGAATATTATTGTTCCTGTCATAAATTATTATAGAGATTCTTCCCAGTGTTAAATCCTTCATTTGATGTTTCTTTCCGTATAGCCAGCAAATTGACCCCAATATTTCAATATCATAATCGGAAAACTAAGTTGTGGGCAGGTATTATAGTGGAGTGGTAAGCAAACAACTACTTGCATATTAGTCAGTCGAATGTGGCAGAAGCATGTCATGTGGTGTTTTAGGCTATGTAGGTAAAGGCGCACTTCAAGGACTTCCAAAACGTTATTAGAAAGGGCAAAATCATAAAAAAAATAATTTTTGCACAACTTTTTACGACATTTTTACTTTCAGGAAAACGGTACTTCTAGATTGATTTGACTGATGAACTAAAAAACCGATGGTGAACCAAAGGGTTTTTCAATATCATTGAATTACCAGCTGTTGTGAATAAGGGAGGCACATGAGCGATTT
The DNA here is from genome assembly GCA_027744415.1 of Seira ritae. Classification (NCBI taxonomy): domain Eukaryota; kingdom Metazoa; phylum Arthropoda; class Collembola; order Entomobryomorpha; family Entomobryidae; genus Seira; species Seira ritae. The sequence goes on from JAHZNI010002829.1 coordinate 6,025, forward strand.
TGGAGAAATGGGCCAATTCCCTAGAGTAAACTGTAATCTCCTTTTGGTCAAAGGGAAAAAGTGGCATTTTGAGCTCAAATGAAATTTTGATGGGAGGATATCATACCTAAGTTGGGTTTGGCTGGCTGAGGCTACTTCAACTTCAACTGAAAAAGGATAATGATAAAAGATGCGTATTAGTGCTCCCATAAGAGCTGAGTTAGCTCACATAAGCATAATATTTTATGGAAAAAAAAGGTTGCTGAACGCATATCGTAAAAAATGAAGCTAATAATAAGAAACTTTTTCTTACGCTGCGTTCGCTAGACTATGGTCGATAGGATGAATTGTATGGTAAATTGTTAACTGCTAAAACGTTACGTGTGTATGCGAAGCAATTTTTTTTTTTCTTGGAAAAGAAAACACATGCAAACATAATATTCTTACTGTTTACTTGATAATACATTTTTACTTATGTATGTTTCTGTTTGCGTTATTATTAGGGTAGTGCCATTCTGGAACGTGAAACGGAGCTGACTGGCTGACTGACGGGGAAAAGAGCACTAGGCTCTGCACCAAGCTCTCTGGCTTCCTTGGAGAAATTACTACGTACACCCGGCAACAACAATAGCAACAAAACACTAAAGCTAGAGTAACCGGGCAACATTGAGCTGGGAAAGGGAGGACGGGCGTAGTGGAAAGCGCCCTCGAAAGACTGTAAATATATCTCCTGGGTTTGGTCAGGTATGTACGTACGTACTTTTATTCGCATGAGATGAAATGAGAAAAATCAATTCGACTAAATCTAATCAAATATACACATTTCACTTATATAAAAGTGGAAAAACGGCATGTATGGATGACTAGAATGGAGGGGAGAAAGAAGGAAAATAGGCTCTGTTCTTTCACTGTCATCGAGAACAAAATGCAAAAAAATACGAGGAGAAATATAAATGAAGGCACTAACTCTTTGCTCTTTGGTTACTTGTTTCCATCCAACTTTCCCCTTTTTTGTCGTGAAGCTTTCAGCCAGTTGACTCCCCTCAGAACAGGATATGAAAAGCTTTCCACTTTGTTTGTAATTGATCCTTCTTATTTTACTTGTTAAAGATAGGAAAAAATACTAGTGGACCCGATTGCTAGAAGAGAAAGTTGGAAAGCATTTTTCCATGAGATGAAACAGATTCCTCTTATTCCATTTACTTTCCCCTCAAATTTGATAGATTTCTTTCACTCTTTTGAGCAGTGAATTGAAAGCTTCTAAAGAAAAAAATCCCATGCGTACATATATGAGAATGTGCACCTCTCATGTTAGTAACTTTACCTCGCGTTGTGTTTTAGGAACTGAAAATTGTAGAGAGGAAGTGAAGCATTCAAAGACTTCTTACTCTCTTCTGGGAGGCATTTTGAGCAGAAGAGCATGCACAAGATGTATGACCGAATAAAGCTAATTATGAGACAATGTGAGATATGAGCTAAGTGATGCAGTCCATTTCAGGTTACTTCCCTACAGGAAAACATTTTAATGGGGTAATCATTTAAAGATACCCTTATGTTCGCTAGGATAGGATGTCTTATATACTTCAGAGAAACTTAGGAAGTTTACTCCGGGGGCTTGTCACTCTACCATTTGCTATCCCCTTGTTAGGATGGACTACGGATACGAAAAAACACGCTGGAAAAATTATACTCTCCTCTATGTACGCTCAAACAACTCGCTTCATTTTCACTCTTACGTATCAGCTAACCCCCTTGAGAGCAGTGATGAGATATTACGTTGCCCCATAGCTCGGTTTCCAATTTTTTAGAAGTGCACTTCTCTACTACAGTTAGTTAATGACATTATTTTCCTCGTGACACTTTCTATAAATAAAGTGTGCGCAGCACTCACATCACACTTTATTGCTGAGGAATATGGAAAAAATAATTTTAAATTGAATTAACATAAAAATGCACGAACTGCTACATTACAAATTACTAGCTTCAGTTCAGTCGCGAAACATGGGATTTGAATGAAAGTTATTTTGAACGTGTCCCGCATTTGGATACCATACCGAAACTTCCAAAAGGCAATATTCTTTCCCTAATAATACTCCTCTCAGGCAAAGTCGATTTTGCTAAATTAGATATTCCTTAAACTACTTGAATACATTTGTGAATACATTGGTTAAGGGGTATAAATTAGCTACGATGCAGTACGCAGCTTAATGAAAAACATGAACCAAGAAATAGCTTGACATTCTCAATTCATATTACTTACTTAGACTGATGCAATGCATATTATGTGCGTTCTACTTTCTCCAGCGAAAAATTTTTTACCTGCCAGTCTTGTGGAATGATGAAAAGTGTAGTACGAGTGACTTTCATCGGAGCATTGCACTACTCTAGTAAGTTTGAGAAGTGCAAAAAAATAACAGGTTAGGTATATGTATACATGGAATACAATTTTGCTAAAACACTATTCATTCCTCTGCCTTGAACTATTACTTTTATGTTTTTGCTTACCGGCTTGCGTGCTTCCGACCACTTTCCATGCAGCTCTGAAAGGTTGACTTTGTCAAAAAAGGAAAAATGAAATGGAGATCGATGATAGCATGTCTGACGTACAAAAACTCTAAGCCCGCCATTTGATGGTTCCCATTTTCTGCATTCAGTTTTAGCAATTTTTACTTCATGTGAAAACAAAAGGTCGAAATTCAAGTTTCATGAAACAGACAGCTAAGTACAGAGTTAGGGATGTAATGCCTACATAAGGAGACTGCGAATGTAAATCTACTGCTTTCATTATTATGATGAGCGACATGCCATATTTTCCATAAGTAACCTGAGCCCAAATCATGGCAATGGTATGATGTCTTAATTTCAGAAGAACGAAGACCTGTCTAAATTCCTGATGAGCACCTTTCATTTTAGAAGAGTGATTTCTTTCATTTCCATTAATACTTGACACTTTCACAAAAACTTCAACACGGAGAAATTATAATGCTACGAGAGGCTTTCCATACACAAGTGTCATCATCATCCTACCATACGCATTTATGACTGATGTCGTGTTTGAGGTTCGCATCAGCGATACATATGTACCAGCTCCCAGATTATAAACAGCGTTTTTTTGTATTCTTTGCAGAAAGTTTATTGGTGCCTGCGTTTGACACCTTTGGTATCAAAGCATCCGGGACATTGCGTCTATCAAAACCGAATTTCCTCCTCCATTACAATATTATTGCATTAAAGTTAAGTGTCTTTCAGAGATCATGAGACTGCTACTTCAAGTTTAAAAGGGGAATAGTTTTTGACGCTTCCTGAAGAGAGCTCGCTTTTTAAATGCTTGATTTTAGTGAGTTTACATCCGACAACCTAAAATCTACTTTAAAAGCATTCGGCGCATTGTCAAATTTCAAAGTAATTCGCTGATTTAATTTCATAAATTAAATTGAGTTATAGAACGGAATAAACTCGAATAAAGTCATTTCAGAATCATAAAAAGTTCGGACTTTCCCTCGTCAAAACGAGTCATTCATTATGCATTCGTGTGGAACATGCTTTTTGGTAACATCTTGTTGAACTATAAAACTACGAGTGCGTAACGACGACAAACAATGAGCAAGGACCATCGACTAACTGGAAAGCATCTTCCTTTACATTTCAACATGACATGACCAACATATTTTGGTTGCTTCGTTGGGAATGAGAACCCCTCAACAACTTCCGATTTATGTATCTCCTCTTCAAGTATTCCATGTTTCCGTATGTACGCAATTTATTCATGAAAAGTAAACAGTCTAGGTCTGTTATTATTGGTTCTCATAAACTGTTTGGGAAAAATATACTCTCCTTCTGCATTTTTCTCGATATTTTGCCGCAGATGTTCCATATTCCCAAATAAAATTATGCAGACCAGGTGAACCAAAGCGGAAGAATTTTTTGTAATAAATTGGCTCATCATCAGTGACAATATCGGTCGATTATACTTATTATTCATCGGACTGAAATGATAGATATCCGGCCAGTTTCTGTAATTATTGACAATTTTAGCAGGAATTATTTACTATATAGTTATATAAGCCGGTCTCGTGATCCAAAAATACGCATTTATATTCTCAATGCCCTTTACTCATGCATTATCGCAAATGATTTTGACATTAAATCAAAAATTTAAGGAAGGAGCGGGGACAACTGGTGTGGTCTGCGGCATTCCATTTTCGGATATGATCATAGGGTACAGAGCTAATTAAGTACTTGGTATATGAATAATTAAGTGGTCTGTTATTTAATTCTGAAATTTTCACGAGTACGGATATGCATGAATATGGTGTAATTTATTTGGAGAATTACCTTTATTATGCGTCATTCATACATCCGCATTTTGATCAAACTTAAGCACGCATTTGAATTGCACAATAAGAAAAGGCGACGATGGCGATATTTTTAAAGGTCTCAAAGGCAAGTTATTATGCAATTTAGTCATCACGATTTCAAATAGGTATGTAAGTAGGCATGTATCTTCCAATTTTTAAATTCATTAAACGTCCCTTCAAAGTCGTTGTTTTTACCTAGCTTTATGTTTAGCATTTGAACGGTTTTACTGCCTAAACCATTATCCAAACCACTAACTAAAATGCAGATGTATTTAAAATAGCATAGGTACGTTCTGTACCTAACGTAACATTGCCTCATGGCCCACTTTTGTGGTGGTACGNAAGAAAAAGTGACAGGCATGAAATCGAATGTCACAACATAGGCGTCAATGCTGTTTATCAGATTAGACAGGAATATTACACAGCCTACGTTGCACCTTTTCCTTTATCGGATATTACTTTGGGAAGTGACCCAAATAGCAAAAGTTAAGCCAACAAAATTGTGACCTTGCAGAGAAGTGATCTAGTTTTTGGATGATTTTTGCCAAAGGAATTTTTAAGAAAATACATCATTGCCATCCCAAAACATGTCTTTCCGATCGAAAAATTGCGGAAAGAAAAATGCGATATTTGAACGCAATAAATTGATAAAATATTTGCATTCGTAATTGAATTGCAAACTGGATCAATCTGAATGGATCTTTTCCAAGTTTTCGCTTTTAACCGTTTGGCGGTAACCGATTTGGTTGTGTTATGTTACGAATCTCATGAAGCGCTCGCTTCAATTAAAACAAAGAACTGAAAGCTAGTTAAAATTAAAACCTGATAGATAATTTGTCATCTCTATGAATTTCGAAACGATGCTTATAATTTGAGACACTACGGACTAAGCTGATTAAAATTGCTCCATTGCTGCACAACACATTATTGGATCATTAAAAAGAGAAAATTAATGATGTCTAATTCAATACCAAAAATCTATACGTAGTTTACATACTTGACTGGCGGCAGCAGCACCCACCGCACCGCAATAAATGCAACCAAAATGACAAAGGCAAATTAGAACTGCTCGCAAGATAATTATTGACAATTTGATTTATGGAAGAAGTATTTTTTTGAAAGAGGCTCTAGCGGAGACAATCTTGACGATGTGAAAAATTTTTGCATGTAAATAAACGCAACGTGTGGTGGTGGTGCAATGAAAAGTGCAGTTACAAAAAGAGAGTAGGACGACGTGACAGCCAAAGGCATGGAATTATGTATGCTTAAATATGATTGCGATTCTGTCGTATTGAGCCGGGCCAAACCAGCCTTTGACTGATGCGTCTTTTGTTGCAACAACAATGCATTTTTCAATTTTCTTTTCTCTTTCCTTTCGTCGTCATCGTATGTATGTATTTGCAGCAGCAATAGCGTGACAGTGCGTCGCCCACCACCAAAAAACACTGTTATATCGCTAGCCAGGTCTACCTCCTGGTAACTTCGTCGCGGCAACAACGCACCGTCGGTCGTCGTTGTCGTTGAAGCCAAAAATAACCATGTCATGAGTATGAGTAAGTAGTAGTCGTAGCGTGGTGGTGATGACGAAGATAAGAGCTAGCAAAAAATTGCTCATCATTTTGCATTTTGTTCCGCATATTATTTAAAAGTCATCTTCTACCGAGCATAATAACACAAAAACATCTAACAATCATTAGGAATGTCATGTTTCTAATAAAAATGAATAATTTACCAAAAAATTCGTTTTCATTTTTTTTGCACAGAATCTAAAGCCCATTTATTATGCTCACTTTAAATACGATACACCGCTGTATATTTTTTTGACCAAGGGAAAAAACAGTTTTTCCGTAAAGTCACGATCGTAGAGCAGCAAAAAAATTAGCGACTCTTAACTATAATCTTAAATTGCCTTTGAAAAGTGTGTTAGGATCAAAACATTCATATATATTATGCGTCTTATTTGCATGCTTACCAAATTGAACCTATATAATACGAGACTATGGAATGACCAGCCATGAAAGTTGAAATAATTTGTTGTAATACATGAGATTGCACTACTCATTTGTATTTTTCTTCGTTTGAATTTGCACATACTGAATACTGATGTCTCAAGAAATATATTTCTCCGTCACTGTTGAAATAAGTAGTTTGCAAAATTTCCAAAATGATTACATGATGGAAAAGTATCTGCTATAGCTTGGATTACTACTTTGAAAAGGTATCCGGAAAAATCACTCGTGGACAACTGCTTAAGTCATGAGAAAATGTGAATTATGCATACGGCAGTACCCTTTATGTGAATGGCAATGATAATGGTTCACAAATGATTGAACATTTAAAAATCAATTTATTTGAGGTATAATTTGATGGATTAATCTGAAATTGAGAATTCTGTCTGAGAATAATCTTTATTTGCCATAAAAATCCTGGCACATATAATTGGGCATAGTACTCCACACGTGGAAATGTCCCAGTCTGGCTGGACAACTACAGCGCGGCGTGTGCCATAGATTATGTGACGTGTCTTGGTGGCCTTGTTAATGAGCCAAAGGTATGACATATGTAGGTAGCTAAAAATATTTAAATCTCTTCTGTGGCACATCATTTGAATGCAAGCAAACCAGAAGAAAGCGTCTATAAAGATAAAGTCACTATGTACAATTTTGCAAACTCTATAATATTAATTAATAATTAGGAATTCGTAATCATGAATGCTATAAATATGACTAACTTACTGATTAGAAATAATATTTTTTGCAAGATTTTTAAAGCTGCAAAATGCAAAATACGGAAAACTTGCCATGAGTTAATCCGCTGGCTCTCTGCATGCTATTCGGAAAATTCCTGAAAGGCTGAGTCAATTTCAGTTTGTCATTGTTAATAAACGCAATTCTTATTTTTATTTTCCGCGTATCCTTGAACTATCATTGGATTTCGTTGAGTATCACAGGAATAATCTTTTCACGTCGAATGAATAAAACGAAGTGATGTCATCGTCTTTTCTTGAACAATCATTAAAACAAGGAGATGTATAATAGTGCATACAACCATCAACTTGTAGTAGAACTATTTTGACATTGATGGACGGCAAGGGATGTCTGAGGGATTGCCACTGGAAGGATTATGCTAATTGCTTAACTACTCATTTACAACCTCAATTATAGCGTAAGCACTTTATCGTTACTTTTCATGCAAAATACGATGCGTCAATCTCCACATTTATATGATCATGTCACGATTTTGCTTTCATAGGTACAATCAGAAAATGATCTTTTTCTGAAAGATTATAATGTTAGCCCACCAACTCTGAAATTTGAATACCTTTGTTTCAAAACCACCTTAATGCGTTTCCCAAAACAGTGCTGATGATCCCTAGAGAAGATTGAGCTTGAGAATAGACCCAACAATGTAACGACTTAGTCATTTATAGAATTGGCAAAACCAGACGTGTCCGAATTCAATCGTCATTAATAACGTCATGCTAGATTCGATTTACTCTCAGTTCACATTATCATAAAATCGCGTGCGTGTAATGCTCCAACTATTTCAGCAGGCTCCACGACTTCATAAAGAATAATTTTTGATCAAATTGGTCTAGTCATTCAGGTAAATTAATCGTTACCAGATTTTCCAGTTTTACAAAGCGCATTACCGAATCGTATTTTCGGTCGGTCCAGTGTGTGTTGGCAAACTTTAATGATGATATTTTCGTTGTAACATAAATGGGTAAAAATCTAAATGAGGCCAAGCGACTCACAGAATATCATAGTCTCTCAGTGCTTTGTTTCCATTATTTTGCTTATTTCACCTCGACATTTTGGTTGAATAGCATTTTAAATTGAACTTAATGCTTCAATATTTCATGTGCACAGTGCTTGCGTTAAATACTATTGTGCGAATTTTCTTTCCGTGAATCTTGCAATAACTTTATATTATACTATGATGTTTTCATTAACTCCCAGTATTTATAATCATTTGATGCGTAGAAAGCCAATTAAAATGCAATGGTAAACGTATATTTTCAATATGCCAATCAAGCCAAGCCAAATGCGAAGGGGATGGCATGGCGTACATAACAGTGAACTATCTAGGCATTTTTAATGCTTTCAATAATGAGGTTTTTATTGTCTGAATTCTGAATCTCAAAGCCAAATTAAATGAACAGTTGTGCTTCCCCGATTGCGGAAAAAATGCACTGGAGATAATTACAAGTTTGAAGTAAACTCTTCCTGTGTACCGTATGGCTACATAGAGTTCAGTTTCCACGCATCCTATCAAAAAATCTGAAGTTGATTGACCTCAAGACTAAACGCATGATAATATGGTACGTAAAGTGGATGGAGATTATGCTCGGGCAGGCTTTCCTCTGCGCTAATCCATGGGAAACTATTTGCTCTCTTTGGTTTCTCCCTGATACAGTTGTTTTAAAGACATCTATCTACATTCTACGATCTTCGAGAACGTTGTCAATCTGCAGTGTTAAGAAATATTAACGGTTCATGTGCATAATATTGTCCACAGATCAAAAACAGACATTGACTGAATCTTGTGAACGCAAAGTTTATAATTTAATGTCAAACTAATTTGACAAGATTTCTTTGTCAAAGGCTAAAAGAAACAAATTGGATTTGTTCACGAGTAGAACTTCTACTAAAGTTACAATACTTTCTGGATATTTTAGAAGATTTGTGTGCTGCCAGAGAGTATGCAACTTTTGCTTAGAAAGATATTAGTGGAAAATTACACAATAAGTTGATATGATAACCTAGTTTCTGAATTTCTGAGTTTGTTAGGCACCTTCACATGAGACACATAAACCTTTCTATCAATATGTGTGGGAAGGAATGTCGTGACAGTGACAACTCTATTCGTGGCATTGCAATAAGAGTGAATTCTCCTTTCAATTTCAAAAGCAGAGTTTCCCATGTGAGATTGTGAGAATACAATTGTTACAATACTTCTGTACCCAAAATATCGTTTGATGTTTAAATCTCAGGTAATTATAATAGCAACCTTTGATAAATATTTCAGGTTCAGTCTTATTTCAAATCCTCCGAATTTCATTTCGTGCGCTAAAATTCTTACCAAATAAGTATATTTTGTAATCATTAACTCTAACAAGACATGTTTGCATGAATTCTGCTCGATAGTTTGTATGGAAATAATTACCGTGCGTGTGCTATTGTGAACCTGAATAGACTTCGTAAGCTCGATGACTTCCATCCTATTCTCACGATCTGCCGTTTGTTAAGTACGCTTATTGTTATTCGAGCTGATGCTTTCGCAATCCATATAGTTCTCATTCTTAAAATGGAATATTTTACTGCGCAAATATCTAAAATCGTCCCACCACCATCACTCTTTTCTCTGGCTCCACTTCAACTGTGAATATTATGGAATACCTGGTAGGGTTCGAGGAAAACCCAGAAAGTGACATGAGAGCGACGTTATGCTCAAGCTTTTACAATTTTTTCTCAGTCTGAAGCCCAGCTTCTTTTCAAAACAAGACAAATCACACAATCAATTAGGTGTAATTGACAAGGCTATATGGTGAGAGGAGTAGCACGTTTTTTTCGAGAATTTTGTTTGTTTCAGCAGAGAAAAGGGAATCTTCAAAGAGGCGAGCTAAAAGCGCGGCTAGAATCTTCCACCAACTATCACTTCCCCTTCTCATAAAGTGCTTAATGTCTTCAGACAACTACGCTAACGTAATTAGATGGCCTCCTACTTTCACTTAAGCCCCGCTTGTCAGCCTTCGAAAAGTATTCTCTGGGAATCTTCTTTTCCAAAGAGGAAAAAAACAAAAGAGAGCTGCAGTTTACTACTAGCAGGACGCATGTTACTTCCACATCTGCTTTCATCTCAGCTTTGAGCTTTTCAGTTTTACGAGCACTTCCTAGAGCCACTTTTTTCAACTCAGGAAAACACGAGCAGAGGGACTGTTTTTAAAACGTTTTGTGTAATCCCTTTCAAAAGCATTTTGCTGGCACATTGGACTATTCTCTGGAAAGGGATGAAAAACTTTCCCTCGCTCATATCTAAATTGACAATGACCGCTTTTAGGGAATACTAGAAGACCGAAAAAGCTCCGCTCGTTCTCTTTTCATTTCCTTTTTCGTGTGCTTAACAGTCTCGAAAAGCGGATGGACAGATTTAAGCATTACAGTCAGGTTTACCCGCTTCAAGAGAAAGCGTATTCGAGTCTTTACCTCCTTTAACCATTGTTTATTTTTCGCAAGCAATTTGTCTAATTTCTAAAGATGAAATCTAATTAAGGAAATTTCTCATACACCTGTCCTGCCTGTTTATTAGGCAAGAATCCTTGTTGCCTTTTAGGATGTTGGTTGTACCTAAGCCTCCATGCAGCCTTGACCAAAAACGGTTCTAACAATCCTTTCCCGATTTTAACATTTTGTTGAGTAAAGTGCTTTCATGTCAAATTGTGTTTCCCAAAGACGAAACTGTTTTTCGTTTCATTTTTCTTTGATATTCAAATAAAAACTTTTAATTTTGTTTCTTCTCATGTTTCATGGTGGAGGGAGACTGGATGGGTGGAAGGTTTATGGCAAGTACAACTACAGGAAAAGCCAAGAAAATTACCAGTGTGTTCGTTCATGAAAATAAGTTATTTTCTTTGCGTTTGATGCACAACTTGAATGAATAAATTAAAGTGTTAAATGAAATGATAAAACTTTGCTTCCTGCATGCTGGCTAAATTATGTAGGTGCGTAAGACATTTCCCTACACAAGTTGATCTCTGATAAGGGATTTTTCCCGAGCATAAAACAACCAGCAGGAAAGCAGATTCCTCTGCCCAAGCAACATGAAAAAGAGGAAACTCTATGTTCTTCTCCTGAGATGTATCTTATTATTTCTCAAATATATCTAGTCATAATGAACCGCATTCTACACGAAACCATGATAAGGGCAAGTCAAATTTGCGTTAGAAGTGAGGGTAAAATAGTATGCTCATTCTCGAAGCTGTGGAGAACGTTCCTCACTACTGAATTTGAATTCATTAAGTAAATAAAACGCATCAAAAGAATCATCTTTTCCATTTCCAACATCACAAACAACTCACAAGCTAACACCACCACCACCACCGATCTCCTCAAACTACGAAAGGAGAAGCAATTCTCAATGTAATCAAATAAAAGCGAAGATTGTTGTTGCATTACAAATGGAAGCAGAGAGCTTGACGGAAAGGTGAAAAGACTTGAGATCGATTTCCATCACAAACCCTAACAGCTCAGCTATGTCATTCGGTTGAAGTAGGCGTAGTAGAAAGGTTCAATTTATTGAAATTCGAGATTATCCATGAGGATTAATCACAGGAGGATTAAATTCTTATGCGGCTGGGCTGACACGCATAAAAACCGCGTAACGATATGATGATTTCAATACTGATACAGTTGTGGGAGTATTTCACAATTTTTATTGTTGGATTGGACCATAAACTAAATCATTTTGCAGATTTTATCCTTTGGCTCGATTATGAGTGATTAATTCAACGTAAAATTTGGATAGGAAAACGAAAGAAAATTCTTTTACATCATTGCCATTTCAATGCGTTGTGGCTGACTTGTTCAGGAAGTTCCATTTGGGAAGACGCTGCCCACTGCGCTCATTTGGAGATTGGGCTTAGGCTCAATTCGAGAAATAATGTTCCTTTCCTTCTTTTAATCGCAGCGTGAGTCCAGGTGTGCCACATCAACTATTAAGTTCATTCAGTGAGCCGAAGATGGATAATGTTGCATAATATTCCAAATCCATCTACTTTACCTAAAGTATTTCTCCAGCTTGAGCTCTGTAAAATGGACTCATGTTGCGTGCCAATCGTTGATACGCTTCAGTATTTTATTGTAATTGGAGGAAGATGTGGAGGATAATGTAATTGGTGTGTGAGTAAGTATAAGTGCAAACACAACTCTTTTTCGGTCGAATTCACCATTCACTTTCCTTTCATCGACATTCATAATATGAAATGGTGCTTGTGCTGAGTTTAGGTGGTTGCGTTGTTTTTTGTCCTATCAGAAAACTTTCTCATTCTCTCTCTGTTCGCTTAGCTCAAAATCGTGAGAAATACTCTGGAGTTTTGTTGTTTGCAAGTATTTCACTTGCTATGCATTGTATGTAGTAGTAGGTATGTAGGTATGTATGTACGTATTTTTGACAGTAGATGAACTAAACGCGGACTGCGAGCAGTTAGAATTTATCGACCAAACTAAATCGTATTTTAGGGTGTTTTCCAACAGCAGGAAGCATTCAGATATTGCGTGTCGGAAAAATGCAAAAGTCAATATCCATTTCATCATGCCTAAATTAGTCAGAATCTTGAATGCTTTCATATCACCTAATACAATTCTAGAAAACAAAACCATCCGCACTCTATCGTGCGTATCCCTATTTTTCATTTTCCAACAAAGATTATGGAACCTTGCTAGTTTTGATAAAACTTAGCAATAATACTGCATGAAATACAAAAAAGGAAATTCTAAAAGCTTATCTCAATTTTTCTATTTATGTACATCAATCACATTGAAATTGAAACAACAGGAAATTGAAAATTCATCCGCACTTCTTATCTGAACTAGTCGCATTGCGGAGTCGTAAATTCATTAAGTTTAGGAAAGTTAGTGGAATATTCATCTCTCGTTGTAGTCAAAGCATAGTCTTTTCAGACTCAAGGGAAGCTATTACAAACTTTCTATTTTGGTCTCATGGAGTCTTTATCTTTTGCGTTTTGTGAGAAATGAAATGAATAGTTTGCTCATATTTTTTCCTTGAATTTGAAATCGTTTTTTGAATTGATGTATTAAAATATTTTTATGCATTAAAAATGTTCAAAAACCTTTAAATATTTCCGAAATAGTAATCATGAAATCTATTGGGCTACATTTTCCGAGAGTTGAGCATTTCGTCATTTATGACCAAAGACTAATAAACATAATAAATTATCGTCATTAATGCACGTGTAAATAAAATCCGAGGTTCAGCTTAGGTTATGCTTCGTAGTTTATCACAAGTTCATCATTATTTGCAAAAAGTTATTGGAAATTAAAGTGCAATTACATGATTAGATAAGTCCAGTCTTCATGGAGGCTTCCTAGGTAATCTAATGCTAAGAAGCTTTAACTTGCGTTATGGTAACATGTCTTTGATGTTGATGACGCTATCGCTGCTGTACGGCAAAGTGTTTCTCCGTAATGCCCATGATACATGTAATAATTACGCTATAACTTTTCTGTCTATAGCTAACTGCTGGCTGTAATTCCTTTCTCGCCGTACAGTATTTCACGCTAATGGCAAAAAATGTCTTTCTCCTGTGCCTGGAAGACACACGATAGCATGAATTTTTAATAAACGAATGAAGCTCTAAAGAAGGCGGTCAGTAGAAGCATTTTGTACATGTTTGTATTTTATGGTCGTCGCTGTTCCCGTCTTTGTGTTTTACCTGGGCAACCGGCGGAAAGCGCCGTTTTTTACTATGACCAATTTACTTAAGTAAAATTCGATTGTCCTTCAGTTTTGTCGATCTGAAGTGTGTAGTGCACAAGTGTGGGGTAGATGGTGGTGGTGGGACACCTATTATAATGTCGTTTTAAAGTAAACATAGGGGAACTATAGTGCCGTCTCCCCCGTGAATTTTTTTTTGTTTGCAAAGTTTTGTCAAAGTTGTTTTTCTCGAGCTAGCGTGATATCTATGTATGCGGGGAACAATACGGGAAGTGGACAAGGCAAGACATATCTGGACAGTAAACCTGGGGGAGACAAACAAAACTTTTTGGAAGTTTTAAATCGTGTAATACAAGTCGAGCTGAGTCATCAATCTGTCAATATACCTACTTCACTTGCTTGAGCATCACGATAGAGCGTAATTACGATAGAAGAGAAATTCAAATTCTAGCTAGAAAAAGCTGGAAAGACGTGAGATTCAAAGAAACGATTTCCAAATGACAATCAATCGCCATAGGTTCCATGGCGAGCTTCTCCATATTTTCTCTGATCAATAAGTTAGTCTGACGTGACAAAGACAACCCCGTAGCGAGAGCGAGGCATTGAATACTGCATGCAAACAAGGGAAATATAGCTGACTGTAGTTCTTGCATTGGCATATCTACATACGGGCATTAAAAATTTGGCGCAATTAAAAATGAAGCATGAAAGTTTCGCTATCAATATGTGACGAAATTATTTAATCCTTGTCGTATAGAATAAATGAAGCAAAAGAAAATAATTTTGCTACTATTATGCTGAAAAACACTGCATTAACCTGTATACTTTCAAACTTAAACTTTTCTTCGTCATCTTCATCATCATAATATATATGTAAGTCAATTGCAAGAAGGACAGTGGACGGGAGTAAAGTTTAAACCGGTTATCCATTCTTTCTCTGGCCTCGGAATCTGCGAAGCTTCAATAAATCAAATTTTGAAATTGTTTGTCTCATTCTCTGGTAAGACTTAGTATGTAATCTGTCGTAAAAGAAATAACCTGCATTACACGAAACAGTGGAAGTGAGAAGTGTAGAGTATACGCTGTTCTTATGAAGCTCAAACAATTTTAAAATAAAATTTTGTAACATTCTTATTGTTAGATGCTCGAGTTATTTAGGTGCTCATTGCTATTAAAATCGGCATGTACTTAAGTAGTAAGTAGTAGACCTTAGTCAAATAAAAAATTTGACACTTTAGTTTAATTGAAAACATGCTAACAAGGCTTTGTTGGTTGGGCTGGAAATGAGAATTCCATCCCGTCGTTGTCGTTAGTTTTGCTATTTTGTATGCGTTGGTTTTTATGAAACTCACTGTGGGGGCAGAGTTGCAAGTTGTAGGTATCTTCTGGACCCTATATGTTCAAGTACACCATAATGTGAATTTTTGCGAGGGGATGAAAAAATTACATCATTTGGATTCCTTAATAAACTAGTGAAGTTCTTAGTTACGACTTCTACAAATTGGAAGTCAAGATCTATGTTTACTTTTCCGGGCGATAAATCTAATTGTTTAGTGATGTCTTTCACAATGCTTTGTTACATAACATACTCCATACTTTGGATCAGCCCATGCTTGCTACGCCTCTCACTTTATAATTTGAAAGATTCTGTAAAAAGGAAATACATACCTAGTTTGGAATGCATCAAAATTGTTTAAGCAAGGAAGCTATTAAAACGTGAACGTAAACAAACATTTTTTTTCGTAAAACTGATAAATGTAAATATTAGCAAATGACCCGATCGCAGTACAACTGCAAAAATACAGAGTACAGAATAATTATGTACACAATCTTCCAGACGCTAGCGTAAGATCTTGACAAACAAAAGCTATGCATTTACTTTTGAAAGCACCTTTTCTCAAATATATGTATATTATGTGGCTAAATGCACTGGTTTCGGACAACCACAGCCCTTCATCCTCCTCTGGCTCATTCATCATATTCTACTACATGAGCCTTCTGACGATGAGTAAATAGAAATGTGTACTCATGGCTCCAGTGTGTAAATAAAAGCAAATCTAACAAGTCATGCAAGTTGAAATAGTCCTCTACCTGGAATTCTGACGTAAAGGCAGACGCGTGAAGTGACAATAAGCTGTGATGTATAAATTCCATACTCGATTTTGCGAGGCGTAGAGGTGGACTGAAGAAGTTCTTTCCCTCGGGCGGATGCCTAGCACCGCAGATATGATGAATCCTTAAAAAGTGAATTTTCGTGTTTGGGAAGACTACGTACATGATTGCTACAAGTTTTAATGAAAATTTTATGCAGATCTTATTGCTAACAGTGTTTTGAAAGGAAAGTTACAACTATGATTCTTCACAACAGCAATAATAAGTTACCATTTACCATATTTATTCATTCATTACCTTACTTTCATGAGAGACTTGATTTAAAATGCTCAAACAACTTCAGAATAGAATCAGAGGAAGAGGTCCACTCTCACTTGGTTGATCGCATTAAATATTTCGTAAGGTTTTGTGATAAAGTTTACTAGTACCCAACAACCAGACACATTGGACGAGGGGGAACTATGACGAAAGCTTCAGAGCTTCGTAGATGACACACATTTTGCATAATAATCTATGCATTCTACCCAAGTGAACATCAATGCATTTGACTCTGATGTTTGTAGCAACAAAAGAGAGGATTATTATTAAATGGCGTGTTCAACTTGAAGGGCTACGCAATGGGAAATGCAATTTGTAATGCGATCTGAATCTCGAAATAGAATCTTCACGTAATCCTCATCCATTCAATTCAGATAGGGACGTGATAGGCTGTTGTAACAGAATGCGAGCTAATCATAACAAAAAAAACATTAATAAATACCTACAAAAAGAATGCTAAACCTTACACACAGGGCGTGATAATAGACTTTAATGTGATTCTTAATAGATCAAAAATAAACACGTAGTGAACAAGCCCTTTCACAACAACAGCAGAGCTTTCAAATGAGTTGATGATTTTTCTTCTAAATGATCTGACTAATTAAAAGCTGTCTGTCATTCATCTTTCAAATCGATTGTATCTCTGCCTTGTCCATTGAACACGCTGCAGGCAATAGGCAAGCAAGGAAGGAAGGAAAGAAATTACGCGTATACCGTTCGTTCCTAGAAATACTTGCAACTAATTTTCGCCTAGTGCTAATTGCTCTTCTATTTTTTATTGCAGATGACTGATGGCAAATACGATGAGATTTCGATGCATTCACTCTTGTATGGTGTTGACTGTGGTCGGTCTTCTCCTAGTTTATTCCGCGTTCCTCACGTCGCCCTCGTATGTGGACTCAACACTTGATGCCGGTGGTAAGCAACATTTGAATTTTTAAGTTCTAATTTCATTCGAGCTTTTTTATGACTTATGTACATGCATCATTCTCGTCAACTGTTGCATTCGAGCTTGTACGAATTGATAATGATCTATCACCTCATTGAAATCTAGTTGTGGTCTCATCTTTTTTTTTGGCAATGTATCAATCAG
>JAHZNI010002830.1:0-10700 GCA_027744415.1 Seira ritae
CCTCAATCAACAGAGACGTCGCGTCGATGTTAGTCGTTACTTCCACCACCGCATTACCATTAACGGTTTTAGCATTAGTAAAGTCTCAAGTGCTTCTTGGGAAAAGTAACATGTTTTATTGTTGTGCCTTACTACGAAGCTAAACCAAACTATCTACCTTTACTTTTTACTTCTAACGCTTGTCCACTCTTGCACAAAAATCAGCTTTTTGTAGGTGGCTTTTGATTTCCGAGAACTCATTTATGCACGCGAAGGATTTTCCTGGGGGATGGGGATACTTGAAAAGGATGAAACTTTTGCTCGAACGAGAACAAACTTGTGTGGTTTGATGATGATGTGATCAATGTGACTTGTTGTCTAATTGGGTTTTTATGCATTACCTTTTACTAGAAAGCTGTAAAACATAAACATTTTGAGCTTATTGCCAATTAAAGTTAAAATGGCACAAAACTTTCCAATTATAAAAAGTCGAGTGCTTTTGTCAAATGTGTTTCAGAGCTTTGATTTCTTGTGAAATGTCAGCATGTGCTATTTAATTATTTATTGGCATTGGCAGATGTCATTCATCTCAACTTTCTCCTTGTCTTACTTACCGCCATGTTATACAGCCTTGGACAGAATTTCATATTTTTACTATCATTTACCAAGTACATACCCAGGTATGCATACATATTTTTAACGAATCAACTTTTACCTTTTATAGCATTTATTAGTTGTCTAATATTATCCAGCGTAATTTATTGAAGTGCTATTTCAGTTATTTGAAATGATCGTTAAAGCAAACTAATCATTTCATATCATTGCTATTACTATCGTTGTCTTTTCTCATCCTTCGCATGTTGGCCCTCCTCGCCTTCTTTCGCTGGCGGTTCCTCAACTTGCACCCGTGGATTCATAGATTTACTTCGCTCACGTTGGTTTTGGCTTTTCGCAGCTTCCCTGTCGTCGGATCCCGGAGGAGCATTAAAATGCATAGATTTTTTGGCAGTCCCCGCTGCTATGGACTGCTTGTGTCGGACTGATGATTTTCTCAGCCTTTGCTTTTTCGTGTCCTCGATTAAAATTCGCAGCTTTGCGATTCTCTTATCAGCTCTCCACCTTAGTATTACAAGGCGTGCAATCTGAATGAATTTCTCTTTCATCGTGAAGTCCTTCGGAACCTCCTCCCTGATATTTTTATACAACTGCTTTTCCTCTTCTGAAATAGACTTTTGAGCTCTCTTTCCAGAAAATCCGCTCGATCCTGACCCAGCACTCAACCTTTGCTTCCGAATACTTCTTCTGTGGTGATGATGATGGTCATGGTCGAGGTGATCGCCATAAAAATGCGAGGGTCGTCCGTAAAAATATGATTGTCTTGGTGGGCCTCCAGATTCGTCCAGGTATTTTGGAAGCTCTTCGGCCTTTCCGAATAATGGCACCCCAACTAAACGCTGAAGCTCCTCCCAGTCTTTCCGTTGGTAAGTTTTCAACCTCTTTATTTTATGTTCATGTGAACGCTGGGACCCCTTCTCACTCCCTTCTTCGAAATCCAGACCAAACTTTTTCTTAATCGTGTTATAAATCATGAGCTTTTCCTGATGGTCAAGGTCAGTGTGAGCCGCGAGAACCTCAATACCGGAAATTGAAGTCCTTTGGGGCTCGTCAGATTGTTGTTCCGTCCTATCGGGTAAGTTTTTGTTGCGAACGAAGAAATGCATTACACCAGCCATTGTTAGTAAGTCGCGTGCTTGCTTTCCAGAATCATAATTGTGTCTGTTAAGGTGATCTTCCAGGCTATGGGAAGTCAGCAGTCCCTTAAACTTTATTCGAGGATACTTCTTCTTTCGCTTTGGTTTCGGACGAAAATTTTCAATTTCCTTGATTTCTTTTCTAATCTCCTCTGCCTCCCTTCCTGGCCTGCATCTCCCCAATATCTGGATTTCATGATACGCATTTGAGGATAGTCCCGGAAAATGAACTCTGATTGCGCACGATACTGTGGTGTATTCCATGGGGGAATAAGTTATTTTGAGCTGCCTTATGCCATCTTTCCCTCCAATTGTCCCATTCATGGGGGTCAAGGTCACAGGTTCTTGTGGAATGAATGACGGTTGGAATGTAACGAAGAACTTTTCTGCTTGCTGCGGATGGGGCAATGTGATAATCGCGTGTGCTCTGCGACCAACTGTAACGTCTGGCATTACTATCGTCTTGGGAAGGTTAAACCACGCCGTTGATGGATAAATTTCTAGAGGCAACTCCAGACATTCGCATTCTTCACGGCATGTGTACAGAAAAAGGCTGAGGCTTGATTTAGCCATTTTGTAGCAACCTGGGTTGCATTTTATCGAAATGGTTTTCGCTGTATTCCCGTACAACAGTAATTGTTGGAGTGGTCCTGGCCGCTTGCCTTCCAGGTGAATCAGGAATACTTCTGGATCTGGAGATTTTATCCTGATTTTCAGGCTATTGATCGTCTTGTTCCACAATGTCAGTCTTTGATTGTGATGACGAGTGTCGTTATAAGGAAAACGGAGAAGAGTCGGGGCAAGGCTGATGTATGAGCTACGTGGCTCTTTAAATGTGGTACTGCATAGTTTATCATTGTTTCCAGAAAAACTTATCCTAGTTGACTTTCTCCGGTTTCCAGCTTCTCTTATTAAGACTGGAATTTCTTTGGGACACCAATAGCTTCCATCCTTGGTGTCTTCCTCCATCTCAAATTTCAGGAATGCCTACTTAGAGCAGAGCCAAGAGCTGAAGCTTAAAATTTGCGAGAATGTCTAGTGTGGGCTTGGTTTGCCCCGAAGACTTCCGTAGTGGATAACAAATTAGTCCTAAAGTACATAGATAAACAAGAGCATGTAAATACAAGATATCCTTGGCATTTTGCATCAATACATAATTCGGTATACGTTTGACTCGGTACATCACATAACGATATTTAGTTTTGTGTATGCATTTGTGTGAAGGCAAAAACTACTACCTGAACTATTTTACCTGAACCTTTCATAGTTTACGATTCACGGGTATTTAATGATTTCGCATTCAATAATTTTCTGAAAAGTAATCAAAACCCAAATTCGTAAATGAAGTTAGAGCCACATTCAAGTTATGATTTACAGCAGGCATGAACTGACTAGGTATGTCAACACTTGTGTACAAAACTTCATTTTATTAGTCGAGCAAACGCAATTATATTTGGTGAAGGAAATGTCATAAAAGACTTTCCTTGTTTACGACCTTGAACACAAGCCGCAATTTAGACACTTTCATTTTTTTTAAATTGCCCCTGGAAAAAGAGCAAGAATTTTTTATTGTATCTGTATTTGAGTGAAGCAATCGAAAATAATCTACCAATCGGTCCTACAATTCTTCCGTTGAAAGCCTGGAAAGTTACAGAAACGAGGTCAAGATGGTAAAAGAAGACACTAGAACGAAAAGAAGCTCTAAAATGCGTTCATGTGATTTTCGTGCATACAAATATGTACTTAATGGGATTGTTAGGCAAATATTGGATTTAGAAGTGCACGCTCATCTTCATGACGTAATTCTTCGTTCTTCACCTTGTTTGTTCTCTGCATTACAAGTACAAATCACACCTTTTGTACTTACCTGTGCATTGAGAGCAAGGTACAAGACCAGAACGAACAGGAAACATTTTCAACATGACCATAAAACCATCTTCATAGTCATAGCCATATCGTTTGCATTTATGATGATCTTGATCATTTTTTTGCTTCTAGCGTAGGTAGCCCAAGTATTTTCCAAGAAATCATTACGTTAAGCTGAGAGATGCAAAAAATACTTTTTTTGATCCTTAAAACTTAGCGGACATTGCCACCCTCGTATTACCCTCATACTGCGTGGAGTGGATGACCTAATATTCATCAAAATCAAGATAAAAACTTAAATCCGGCTAGTCATCATTGAATAATTATGTAATGCTAATTTTTTTCTCTTTTATATAATGGCCATCAGGAAAGTTTGGACTCTTCCCAATTTCTAATAAATCAATGCATTGCAATGACTCATTTATTCCATAGATTATAATAATTTATATTTAAACGTTTAAATAATTTAGAAATATCCGCTGACCCCTAAACGATGCAACTTAGACTTTTTGAACTCCAACAAAGGTGACTTAGCTTTAAACTGCATTTAATTCAGCACACGAAGAACATTATAGTGACAAGAGAGAAAATCAGAATATTATCTAAAACACTTTCATAAATATAATATTATCAAAACAATAATTAAATTGTCACTCATAATATTCTTCTTCATTAGTACCCAGAGGAAGAGCTCAAGGTTAATTATGCACGTTTGATAGAACCCGTTTTAAATTCTATCTAGCCCAAGAATTTTGATTTCGCAGTAAAGCTTTTAAGTAGGTGCGATTTTGGGTTTCGCGGAAAAGCCGGATTATTTGAGCTTACTCCGTAAAAGCCTATATTACTCCATCATGTCATTTAAATGCACTATACTGCCCAAAACGACGAAAATGAATGAATGAATTCCAATTTTGCAATGAATAATCTCATTTGAACTCTCAAAGACGTAAAACAAGCTTCCTCATTGGATATTCTTCAGAGGAATGCTTATGAATCTTATCTTATAGTTACGACGCATGCATATTCAATTGATCTTTTGCGAATGGAATGACAAATGAACAAAATATGTTCAATTTTATGAATGGCTTGGATGCTAAGAGAACAGCCCAGACTCCATCTTTCTTTTAAGAAAGTATAATGCGAATGTGACTGGCTTATCTGCAGGGCTAGGGCTAATTTTACTTTTTGAGCTGTAAACCCTGAAAAAGATGAAACATGAGCCTAACCTACGTAGGTATATGCATAATCGTAGTAAGTTGACTTTGACTTTATTAAAGGTTACCGAGTAAAGATTGTACTAGCCCAAGCTCGATTCCATCCCTTCGAAAATGCGTTACTCCGTTACTGGCTTATCGGTCCCATTTCTCATTTCACGCGCACTCATTTTCTTCTTAATGAAATTTCTTGGAAAACTAACGAGAATTATTTATGCATTCACCGCCATATCCTGATCATACGTGTAATTATCGTATTCATCATCCGCTCCGGAAACTAGAACTAGACCAAGGGTACAGTAAAGGAAGATGGTACGCAGGCAAACATCATCATTATGAAGCCGAAGCCCCAAACCAAAATCGTGAAAGAGAGATTTTTGCTAGGGCAAATCAAATCCCTTGTTGCACTTTTCCACTGAATAAGGCTCCAAAATGTCTTGCAGCAAATTAAAAGCTCTACCAGGAAAACTCTCATAAGGCATCTGTGAAAAAATTGCGTTTTTCTCTTTTCTGCTTATTCACGTAACCAGAACAAGACCGTTTAGCCTGGTATTATTGCAGGCGTATGTACATTTGCGGTTATCCTTCCCTTGAGCAGCTGGCTTTTTATTCATTCTTTCTAAGCCTTAATGACATGAATTTCTCTGAAATAAAACCAATCTTGGCTTTGGTATAGGTGTTATGGTATTGTATATAGTGCATTCACTTTTTCCTCATTTTGAATTTGAATCCTTGTGGGTGAGTCAGCTCTAGGACCAAAAAAGAAAGCGGAGAACGGAACCCTATCTTGTTTCATCTTTATTGCATTTTAAGGAACTAAAAAAGGTGCGTGTAAGGCTTTCATTTCAAAGCATTGAATTGCATGTGTGCTTATTCTTTTACCCTCTCATCTCAGATTCCCAGCTCCTTTGCCTCAAGGACCCGGTATATGTATATGATGGAAGAAAAAAATCCCTTTGAATTTTCACAATTGAAAGAAGTACTTGAAGAATATAGCAAACATAAAGGAGATGATAATGATGTGGATGCGGCTGCTGACTGAATGAGAATACTCAAGCACGTTACATCTATTTTTGTGTGGTGTACGCAATCACACAATGCATAAATTGCATAGTACATTTATGTATGCATTACATTTTGCACATTTTCCCAGTTAAATCCTCTTTTCACTGTGCTGTTGTGTAGTGTTACATTGCCCCACTAATTTCATTTCATTCATTCGTTCTTTTTTCATCAGAGAGGATTTTTAGGAAAAATCGGAAATCCTTGAAAAGAGGAAAGGAGCACAAAACGAAGGGGGTTTGGTTCGATGATGATAAGCCGTATCAGTCCTTACCCAGAAGAAGCAATTTCCTTTTTCATGGAATTCACCAAGGGCTCAGCCTTCCTTTCCCACTCATTCCTTTGCTCATCTTCATCCCTTCCCTTTCACAAGTATCTGTGTATGCAGTAAAATATCTGAGCAAAACCAACCTTCATCTTTAGTTTACCAATGCCTTGTTAGTTCCCCTCCTGAATTGTAGGCGTGTGTAACAGAAGCCCAGAGGCGAATTCCCTTGGATTTGATCATTTTCCAGAAAAAAAGTATTAAACAGGAGATTTTGACTGGAAGTAACACATACATAGTCGCAACCAGAGAACAACGCTTGTATCTTTCTTTTTTCCCACGATTTTTTTTCTTCGAGTGCTTTTCAAGTCTTATTAGGTATTTGCCAATTCCATTCCTTCAACAAAGCCAGTTTTAAGGGTTAACTGATGATGACGAGAGAGAAGAGAGGAGAAATACTCTCGGCAGATGTGCGTCTGTTCTTTATACCATTCATCTTTGCAATTTCAAGAAGCTTCTACAATGCGCAGGTCCCTGCTCTCCAAAGTTCTTTTCCTCTTGTCTTTCCCCTTCTGTGATCCCTGGTATTCCGCTTTGTCTTTTGAAGACGAAGAAAGTTTTTGAGAAGTAGAATTCGATGAAAAAATCTCGAAAAAATGTGTATGGCAAGACAATGATTTCCAGGATCTGCTCTCCCGTTTCCCATTCCTTGGAAATTTTATTACAGCCAAAAACTCTTGTTGTGTTTCCATTTCACTTCACATGGGATTTGGCAATACCCTGTAGACATGTTTAAACTGAATATTGAATGCATATAAAATAAAGCAATTAGATTTCAAGTTTTACTTCTTAAAAATGTCAATAGCTCGTGTCTACTCGTATTGCTTCATGATTAAAGATCCCAACAGAATCTCAACAAGTCTGAAATTGAAGTCTGAAATGCTAGTGGGGCTTCTAGGCTCTGGGGTTTCATAGGAAACCAAAATCTTCAGAAATTCACGTCCTCTCTATTCCCATTCCTCTACTCCTTAACAAAATCTCCCCAACTTTCTTGGGAGAAGGCGAGTCTGGCTACAAGCTCAAGAGATGCTGACTAAAATGTAGTCAGTCGTTCGTTAGGAAAATTTTATACCTGGAAATCATTATCAGTGAAGCGTATTTTTCTTCACAAAGAACAATTTTTTTCCTCTTGAAGGTAATGAAATTGAACAAAAATTTTAGGAAAAGCGCATATCCTTAGTCTAAAGGAACTAATTTAATTTCTCATGCCTTAGCCCAGGTAGACCTCCCTACTTTACCCCTTCATGAAAAATCCTAAGGGAGAATGCAAATGATGGAGAATTCATGTTCATTTCCCTAATCATTTTCCTCCCTCCGAAACTTGCTGATTCGTTCGAAAAACCTTTCCCTCTAACTTTCATTAGAATTTAAGTTTATAGAACCCGACCAGACCAGACCTCAAAAAGTGGAAATCATGAATAGTAAACCTAAATACATCCGTCATGGCCATGGGCTTACAATGCTTGTGCATATTATTAAATTTCTACTTTCCACCATTTATTCAGCGTTATATGATATGAATGTCTTTGTGCAATTTGAGAGAGCTGACTAGTTCACAGAAGCGTGGATGAAAAAAGTGGGGAGTGGATACCTATGTAGGTATCTGCCGTTTTTCTTCTCGAACGGTAATAATAATGGACGTCATGTACTACAAAAAAATTGAGTCCTTCTGTTTCCTTCCTCTCTTACTGGATTTTTTTGCATGCATCCATGCATTAAAAAGGGCGTATATGCGAAGCTTGAAAAAATACCAGGAAATGGCTAACATTTCTTCTCGAACGGTAATAATAATGGACGTCATGTACTACAAAAAAATTGAGTCCTTCTGTTTCCTTCCTCTCTTACTGGATTTTTTTTGCATGCATCCATGCATTAAAAAGGGCGTATATGCGAAGCTTGAAAAAATACCAGGAAATGGCTAACGAGCTAGCACTACGTGAAAAACAGGAGCAAGTCGACAAAAAGAATTTATGTATACTTGTATCATCTATTGGTGTGCACGTAGGTAGGTACTTTTCCGAAGAAGAAAAAAACATGAGAAAAAATAAGTTTAGCTTATTCAATTCCAGGCATGGCTCTCTCTCTCTTTCCAGAGAGCATTATGTTACAATAATATCGATGCTCGCGCTAAAATTGACAGCTCCGCGAAGAAAAGTTCTTGTAGTTTGAGTAAAGTGCGAAGAATATTGCACTCGATGCCAAACCGCACGAGTGGATGCAGAGAAACGGCAAATGAATAAATATGTGGAGCCTGGAGGGAAGTGCGAAACAAATACATTCATCATTACTTCCATTTTCCATTGGGAAAATACTTCAGAGGGCCAAGAGTTTCGGGAAAAAATAAAATCAGAACGAACAAACTAAATTTATTTTTACGCATTCCATTAAATTCTATTTTTTGCTTCTTCTTACACTCTTAGAGAACGGAAAAGAAAGGAGAAAGTAATTTTTTCGAGGAATAGCCACTTAGTTAATGTAATCTAGAATTATTTTTATGTCATGCCATGATAGGACTCTTTGTGTGAGTCTATATTAGACATACCAAAGGAATTGAGTTCTCAAAGGAGACACTTCATGAGAATATACGTGACTGCGAGTCCTAGTGCATTTTCTTTGGAGTCGGACGCTGGAGAAAAAAAATCAAATTGAATGTACGGTTCCGTGAAACACTTGTCGTAGAGAAAGTAAGTTTCACCGGGCTCTCCAAGGCTTCTCTAGTATTGAGAATTGAGTATAATGCCACTACCATCAACTATTTACGTTCCAATTTTTGTATTGGATTGATGGGGAAAATGATGATTGTGTGACGCTTTCTCCCATTCCATACCATCCTGAATAATTCAATTCCCTTGGCTAATTCCGGAAAGTAGTAGTAATTCTGTCTAACAGCCGTAGGGTTGAATGGCTACTTAAGAATTTCCTTAATTTAGTTGAGATATTGGTTTAATGCAGTGTTTACTCACAGATTCCTGGAATTAATGGAAGAGGCTTTTGTATCATTTTTATGCTAGTGCTATCACCGTTGAAATATTAGTAAACGACAAACAACAAAGTTTTTTCTGCAGTTCTCGAAACTAGGTTAACGTCAGTGATAGTATAAGGTTAAAGTAATGGCATTTCTTAAACGGATTAGTTTTGCCATTCAAATGCTAATGTGAGCTGGGCCAGTGATAAAATGAAGATTAGAATCCGCTTTATTACGTATTGCATGGACTTAACCATCCCTATATGTAAATGTATCTTAAATACCTGGAAGATATTAGCATAAGGATTAGAATCATTATCATTATCATAGCTCCCTGTTTTCTTCAAGCAGGTCGTAGTCTTTTGAGTGCCAAAACAAACACGAGAAATACATGCATACAAAATATATACAAACATTTTCCATCAAGGAAAATAAAAACAGAAGAGTTCGACGAACCTAGCAGGGGGCAATGTTGCTGATAAAAAAATGTGGAAACAGTTTCAATATTATTTCAGGAGACAATTTGTTGAAATGACAAATCATTACTTGGCATTTAGTTATGCAATTATTTACTAAGAACTTATTTTTGACAGGTTGGTTTTTATGCAAATTAGCATATATTATATACTTTTATACATAAAATCTATCTACTACTTTATCACTGAAAGTAGGCTCCATTTCCAAAATACGAATAGGAAAAATATTGTAAATGGCAAGTAATTGCGTCACTGCTCAGCAGAGGAAGAAGAGGTGGAGAAGGAGAAAATATAAAAATGAACGAGACAATTCTTGGAATCATTTCCCAAAAGCTGAACCAGAGAATTGACGTTCTCCTTGGTTGAGTGAGTGGCGTGGCATGGTATGTGTACGTATGTAGGTATGTATATAGCGTAGCGGGGAGGTTCACGTTTGGGGGTTTTGTTTTTAAGAACGAATATATATGAATATGAAAGAACTAGCATATATTATTATGTCTATATTCATTTAGTGCGACTATGTAGTCCTTTTGCCGCTTTTAGCCCATTTGCATTAGTGAAACATGAAAAGACTATAAATTACTTTTGGAGGGCCGAGCTTTAGGCGAAAGAGCAATTCTAGTTGTAGTTGTGTTCCAAGAAATCGGTCGAGTTTACTATAATGCTTCACTTCGTAACTATCATCCTGCTTTCGGGTTTAGCTGTTTGTTAACCGAGGACTGGATCGCTGAAGGGAGAACATGAAATTGGGATAGGAAAATTAAATGAGCTTTCAAAACGGGGAGATTTTGCGACAGGTCCCGTCCAGAGAAAGTGGGTTGATTTGGAAGGTTGATGAGAAAATGGGAGAAACAAGATTCACTTTATACAATAATTTATTTTTGGTGAACAATCTCAAAACGTTTGTTCGAATACTTGTGAGATAGCGAAGTATTTAATAGCAAAGTTCGGGGTGGATAGAGAATGATGGATTCGCAGAGAGTTCTCTTCAGTTACGTAAGTCTTGATTTGGTCAAGGGCATCGCCATAATTGAAAGTTGAAGGTTATCAAATGTCATTTTT
>JAHZNI010002831.1:0-10649 GCA_027744415.1 Seira ritae
TGCATGCATACATGCGACTTTGTGGTTCCTTCGAATTACTACATGAGCTTGCCAAATAAAGCTAAAAATTTGCAATATACATAAAATTATGAGTATGAAGTAAGATACGTATTTATTTATTTTCACAAAATTGACCATATCAGCTAACTTATTCATATAATGTATCGCAAACCGGCACGTAAGTATTCATGCTCGTAAAAATACTTATTATGTTATCGGACTCAAAATATTGAGCCATTACATTACTTATCTTGACTAAACTGTACCAAACTATTCGTTTTACTAGGCTCCAAAAAGATCCAGACCGCTTCAGCAAGACCCAATATGCATTCAGCAAGTGTCAAGACATGCTGAATTCAGTAATTCACTTGACAGACTTGATATTACTTCGTTTTCAAGACCACACTCGATATTTCAAACTCAACTCAACATCAATGAATCAGAATAATTTCGAGTACCTATCATATCTCAACAAAGTCTCAGAAAGACCTGAAGTATCATCAACTTTGTGATTCGCGGGACCTAGATCTGATCTGACGAAATAGGATATGAATGGATTTAGCCCTTTGGATTATCCTCAAACGAGAAAAACTAAGGAAGGGAAATGAGATGCGACTATATATTATTTATTGAGCATTTCCAAACTGAACTTTCAGAATTGCTCAAAATTGTTCGAGGTGCATCGTTTGCCACTTCTGTAGTCTGCAATGACTGACGTGACATTTAGGCTTCTTTCGATGAAAGGCATCATCCCACATTCTGTCCAATGTTAAGAAATTTGAAGGTGCGTGCTGCAAATTTGAATGCGAACAAGATATTTCGAATGACAATACAATTACGTTACAGCGTTACATAAGGAAAGGTGGTCAATGAATTGCGATAATGGTTATCATAGCTTGCAAGGAATTGCTCGGGTGCTCAATTTAAAAAATAGACTGGAATGATAAAGTTTTGAATTTTATCCCTAAAATAATTTATTCTTGAATTTGAATTGTTTGCACGCAATGTGAGTGAGGTGACCATCAAATTAATAAGGTACATGCTTCATATTCGGATTTGAATTGTAAATGAGGACAGGTTTTCAATTGACTACATTGTTGCACTTTACGTAACCAACCGTGGTCGTTTAATTGGGAAATAACGGTTATGATGTTGTCGAGAATGCCTAGTTCAAATGTTCATTTGAATTCTTTTAATTTTCCTAACACATCCATTTTCCTTCTCTCGTAATCGTTTATGTGAAAAGTTCAGTGGGGTATTTTGAGATAAAAGTTCCGAAAACAATATTTTTTCACAATGCGGCCAATACAGTTCCCCTTAGTTCTAGCCATTTTCTTGTTCGCTTATTTAACGCGCTCAGAGGTTGAGGGTATTGACCTGAGGAGAATATTTGAAAGATGGTTTGAGTGGTCCAGAACGTTCTTCGATTTAAAAGCGGCATCTCCAATAGCACAGACTTTTTTGAACAATGGAGGACCACCGACAACGGTAAATAAACCTGATATTTTGCAAATGTCTCAACGTAATTTGGTGATTAGATTATTTTAAATAAATCAATTTTTTAGCAATCACTCATTGAAAAACAAGGATATCCCTGCGAAACCTACCGAACCACAACGGAAGATGGATACATACTCGAAATGGTAATATGTGCATGGTGTAAATTCAAGTGCATCGCAAATTATTTACGACATCCTCCGGTTCATGTATTTATTTGTGCAACAGCATCGTATACGTTTTGGAAAAAATCCTAGACGCGCTCAGCCTCCCTCATTGGAGTCTCGAGTGCCAGTCATTCTGTTCCACGGTAATGCCAACAAAATTAAAGTATTACCTACATATTTAATCATAACTATAGTCATAATGATTTACTTATGTAATGAGTTAGGAAATGCTCAAAGTTCTGCCGATTGGGTCATAAGTAAACCCGTTGAAGACGCCTTGGGATTCTACCTCGCTGATAGTGGCTACGATGTATGGTCAGTGGATTAATATTTATTGTTAGGCATTGATAGCTTTATTGATTAATGAAATAATTCACAGGTTAGTGAACCAGCGTGGGAACGACTATTCCAAGAGGCACGTAAATCTGACGACTGCAGATAGTAAATTCTGGGATTATAGCGTCCATGAAATAGGTTTGGAATATTTACATAATATTACCTATTTTGTTTTGCGCCAATAATTGATGATATAATAAGTAATAATACTTATTTGAGTACATTTCTGGAATCCGATTCCTTGATTTATTGCAGGCGTTTATGATATACCCGCATACATTGACTTTGTTACTAACTATACTGGCTATCCGAAAGTGAACTTTATCGG
This sequence comes from Seira ritae, assembly GCA_027744415.1. Taxonomy (NCBI): domain Eukaryota; kingdom Metazoa; phylum Arthropoda; class Collembola; order Entomobryomorpha; family Entomobryidae; genus Seira; species Seira ritae. Next base: position 2,329 of record JAHZNI010002831.1, read on the forward strand.
ATTTTCGCTGAGTAATGCGGCGATCATGGTCGCTCTGTCGAAAAGACCTTCCTATAATAACAAACTGGCTGGAGCTGTGCTTATGGGTATGCTACATGTCATCATTAGGCATTTATAAAATAAACTAAAGTAAGTATGAAGCAATCATGCGGTCTACATTTTCCTTTTCGCAGCTCCCGGAGGACTCTACTATGAAGCCTTTCTAGGAGGGCTGGCGAAGTTGGCGTCATCTTTGGTACCCTTGTACCAAGTTTTTAGTGGGACACTTGGAGGACTTCCTTGTATCCCTCATGTTGCCACAAATTTGATGCATAGAGTGTTACCGATAATATGTCATAGGAAAGTTGACCTCTTTGGCTTTTGTCTGGTCGTGTTGAAGTCATTGTTTGGTCCCGATTTCGGATTGATTACGAAGGTTATACTAAATTACTTGCATTCTTGTCAAATAATAATTAACTTTTGTTTGCCGATTTATAATATCCGATAACATCTATATCCACACAGGACAAAATGAGCGATATAACTAGTGTGGCGCCGAGCCCATTCTCTTTAGGTTTGAATTATACTCTTAGAAAGTTTTCACTCGAACCTTTTCCTAAAGTTCACTCATAAACCTGAAGATATTTCCTTTCGGTCCGCTTGAATGAGGGTTAATTTTGTAATGATTTCCAGGAACGGTTATTCATGGCGGTCAGCAAGCTGGGTTTGGGGAGTTTACCGAATTCGATTACGGAATCAGACAAAATAAAGTCGTTTACGGCTCAACTCGCCCACCAAGATATAACCTGACCAATGCTCAAATTCCAATTGCAATCATGGTGGGCCCAGGGGATTATCATGCAACTGCTAAAGACGCGAGGATCTTAGCAAGGCAGCTACCCAATCTAGTGGATTTTTACTATGTCAAGTATCGGTTCTTCACGCATTTGGACTTCTGCTATGGGCGTCGAGCTGGAATGTTAGTGTATGGCCGGGTTGTCAGCTACTTGGATAATTTTAGTATGCATATAAAATGATTTTATATTTACGAATTCATTTATAATACTTAACTTAATTTAAAATGTTATCATGATCTCAGTCGTGTTAGAATCTTCAAATTTTAATAGTAAAAATAACATAGCTTAATAATAACACACACCGCCGGCCGATGTGCTTAATTATAAGCGCTCATTTCATTATTGTATTTGTTCTGAAGCTGTATGCTTCCAAAGATGCCAACATTATCAAATAATTACCCAAAAAGATAATTAAGGCATGATTGATGGTGGCAATTTGTTGATTTAAATAATCATAATATACGTAAAATATTTATATATCAACTATGTTTCTAGTATAATATAAACCTACGATTTTAAATAATTGGGCTTTGTCCTGTACTGTGTTCCTCTTTTAAGTTTGAAGACAAAAAAGTTCTGCATTTCAGACAAGTTAGAGCGGTCGAACATTTCGGACAGTGAGATTGGGTCTTTTTTCAACTCAGAAAATGGAAGATTTTTTGTTTGTCACGAAACAGGAAAGGTCGTTTTGAGTAGCATAAAATACCGTCAAAATTTTCAACAAAACGCTCTTCAGTGTCCATGCAATTCAGCATTTGGCAGTTATCAAGGCAGCTGTGGCGTATTGTATGACTACTTGTGCACATAAAACCATCATATCTGACGAAGAAACTGCTACGCGATTACTATGCCATGCCATGCCAATTAGTACCGTTCTAGAGTAGATGCTACTATGAAATTTCAGGCTTGACACTTATCTATCTACATGGGTATTTGAATTTATGATGTGATCTCACACCATCTTTCAAATTGAAAGACAAAAGACTCTCCATTTATTTCCCAACTCTTTTGTTAATCGCCATTTCCTAATTGAGCGTTTAAATTAAAACCATTTTCAATTCCGTACATCAAAAATCGTTTTAAAACACTCCAGGAAACAACAACATCCATATTATGTATCTACTCTAGCTCATATATTCCCCATTTCAAAATCTCTTCTCACACGCTACATTGCATTGAAAGCGACTAAAAGTATTTTGATAAATCTCGAGAACCTGTTTTTTATACTTGCACTTTTTTTACTTGAGTATTTCGCGAATCAACATGATCTTCTTCAAAGATATGTAATTCTCTCATGTATAGAGTAACGAGAGTGGGAACGGTGGTTCTCAGACACGATCACATAAGAAGAAAAAGGATAGCCAGACGATCTTTCTAGCGCTAACCATGAGAATGGAATTCTCTCATGTATAGAGTAACGAGAGTGGGAACGGTGGTTCTCAGACACGATCACATAAGAAGAAAAAGGATAGCCAGACGATCTTTCTAGCGCTAACCATGAGAAATCTATTCACATTGTCTCCTTAAAAAATGATTTTAGAGTTCATTGAAGAGATGGTCGCCTCTGGACCTGCGCGTTTTACAATGGCTATATTACATCACCTCACCACATATATGAGCATTGCAATGATCATGATCATCGTCGTCATTTTTTTGCATGCAAAATCGATCAAAACAACTCCATTTTGTATTTAGGCAAGTCCATCGGTTGATTACTTCACATCTTCAAGCTTTTCTTATGCAAAAATCTAAACCAAAGCCTAGCACCAACTGTGGTTAACTCGTCACTCGCGGCCTGTGCAGCAATCATAATCTCTATTATCTAAAGATTTTTTTGCAAATACAATATAAAAAATTCTCACGACATGTTGTTCATGCATAGCGGTAATGTAAAACTAGTATTTTGTTTTATTGCGAATGCTTTTTTGCTCCTAGACTTCATTGTTTATGCTTTAAGAAAGGAGGATTTTTCACAATTTTGTTACGCTTCTCTGGACCATCATTGTCAATACGAATTTTAGTTTAGAGTGCAACAGGTGTCCAGCAGGAGCTTCTGTAGAGATATTTTTTCTGTGAAACCTGCCCGCGAGTTAAAGGCCTTGTTGGAGGAATTTCTTTATTTTTAGACAAGAGTCAGGAAAGGACACGACACTGAACTTGCTTCAGCTGAAATATTTTGATTTTGGCAGTGACAAATAAATACAGTTTAAACAATGTCTCGAGACACCCCTGACATAATCAACCATTACGAGACGCCATCTTGTTGTGGCTGTGATTGTGATCAGTTTAGCACCCCATCCCCTCCTCCGCCCTTTCGGGATGACCCACCTTCGTATAATGAAGCAACAAGTATCAGTAGTTCCAGCTCGAGCTCAAATGACGTGCATTCTCTGTCCGATATTCGGTCAATCATTACACCCCCTCCGATTCAAGCTTCTTCGGGGCTGTCTCACCCACAAGCCAAAAACCTTTCGATAACACTGATCCCGAAAATCAAACAGTGCTTTGCATACACAACATTCAAAAATGAAATTGATCCAGACCATCCAAGTGAAAGTTTTACGACCAAGTGGGTTACTACTGTTGCTGGAGTAGATCTCGTGAGCCAAAATTCATTCATTTTTGGAATTATTCAATTTAATCAATCATAATTAAGCTTCAAATGATATTCTTCTAACAGATCTTGTTCGCAGCATCGATTATACTGGCGATCGCCACGGAAAAATGCCTTTGCTACGACGGGCCTATCAGATTAGACTTCGATGCGGTTTTGAATCAAACCAGTTCTAGTGAACTGGATGACATCACAGAGAAGCTAACAATTTACGAGTACTTGAAGGACGTAGTGCTCAAGGAGCTCATTGTTGACTGTAAGAATGAACTTATTCATTATTTAAGCTTTGAAACTTTGCAATTCGACAACCTTGACATTCACAATTAAATTATTGACAGCCCCACCAATCTACCACATCGTCGTTATCTCGCTCCTCGCACTTGCCATGAGCTACATCGTGCTTGAAGTTTGGCTTTTCTGCGTCTTGATTAAAATTGGACAGAGCGTAAGTTCCAAACTGGTAATAAAACTATCAAATGTATGTATTTTTATTAATTATTCTACATTTTTTTCTTCCAGAGACGTATCTCCTTCTGCCTGAAATGGATCTGTTGGCGATCGGTTTTGGTTGTTCTGATAGTTCTGGTGTCCCTATTTGACATGATGCATGCTCATCAAGCCACGTGCTCAGAATTGATTCTCGGGCCTTTCCAGATCGTGAGGATGATAGTTGGAAGCATTCCTGTCGCTTGGATTATATGGAGCAGTTTAGGCAGTCCCCGGCCGAGGCATCTGAACTAATGTTCATCTTTCGTGTTGGGCGTGTGTATCATTTTGAACAAATGAATTTTTTTCATTCCTCCTAATTTTTATCTCAAGAGCTTATTTGTTTTTGTAACGCACTCCCCAAATAGATACTTCATTAACGCCATTATGCAATTACAGTTATTCTGACAAGCACAATAACTACTTATTCCTCGAGCCTCCAAAATTTATTTCTTTCCATTACAAGCTAAATATCTTTGCTAAAAAGAAAAGACGATCATATTCATGTAAATAGTAACATGCTTATTTGACTTCCTTCATGCAAATTATAAGATGGAAAAAATCGCATAATTGCAGTCGCTTCACCGTCACGCAAGTAATGATTTAATGGCATTCTCAATTCTGCACATCTTCTATGGAGTGGATTTTTCACACTGTCTAATCAAAAATGGTTTGGTCTGACTTGAATGGAAAACTAGTTTTTATGTGTCGACTTTTTAGAGCTCTGCTCCCTGCAGATATCGGTATTCAGTATACATGAATACCACTACCAAACACTTTTGTTCTAAGCAATCCTTATCGTTGAAATTCTTATCCTTATACGAATACTACTATGCTATAATGCATGTGCCATGATCCCAAAGTGTGTATGTATTTTATTTTGTTTGCGTGAATTTTTAACATTGACCATGGTCATGTATGTCTCTGGATCATTTGATATTACGACGTTTTCTGGGAAGAAAAATACCTGCAAAGATTTTGCCTGCAGCGAGATTGCTTCTATTGTTATGCATTATGTCATGGATTACACTGTGGATCCGGATTAAATATCTCATTCCACTCCGCGTATTCTTTGTTAAGCGACTTTGGAAGCCTATTAGTCAGTTAGTCAGTACAGGATCCTGTGTTGTGTTGCTCTAAAATGTGTACCTATAATGTTTGAGCTATGCAATTTGAGCTGCATGAAGTTGAGTGAGGCTGTGTGCTGAGGTCTACAAAGCGCATTACTTATTGCGGTGGGCCCATACAAAATTAGCTTACGAAATGAAATTGATTTGCCCAACCCCCTGTAATGGCGACTTCTAATTTTATCCGTACAGGTAGAACTATAGAGAATGTATGCGTAAATCACGAAAGAAAAATACTCATTTATTGGCATAGGTACATTATTTTATGAAGCACCCTTTAGCTTAACTCTAATTATTTAGATATTCCCTACTTTAGTTGCTTGACCAATGAGGATAGGATAACGACTCAACTGAAATATCAGGTCCATTAAGGTTTGAGCAAATAGAAGAGTTACTAAAAAATGATTTTGACAAAAAATCGGACATACTCAAACGGCTCAACAAAATGATGATTTTTGTATTACACGCGCTAATAAAAGCGGGTCGTAGACCGATTTATTTTATTAAATGTCTACCGCACGCAGACAGACGCGAAAAGATTTTTTAAATCATATTGAATAGGCAGTTAATTTTTTAATCTTGCGGAAGTTTATGATATGAGCTACCAAATAAGTATGACGAATCCTGTGAAACAATTTTTCTCTATATTCATTGACTCTAAAGCCGAGTTAAATAAATTTAATTTATTATCACAGATTTATAAATACTTGAGTTGATTAATAAACTAAAATGAAACGGGTAATAGTAGCAATAATTTTTCTGTTGGCATCATTTTCCCTTCATGTGTCAGGTAAAAATTTTAATTCAATTTGACCTTTTTTGAGAAATTTCATTCGCTCTCTCCGTTTTCAAAGTCGTGAGCGGCAGTGATGACTCAGATGGTTCAGAAGAGTCAACAACTGCTGCATCTGCACCTTCAGACACCACCGATGCTGATGGTGAACAGACTACGTTGAAGCCGACAACCGATGTATCCAATGATGGGGGAGGAACACCTGCACCTGGTGAGACAACGGAACAGGGTCCGAAGCCGACCGAAAAGCCCTGACGACGATGATGATACTAAAAATGAAGATGAAGGGGTCAAAGACTCTTTGATTCTGGGAACATATCGGTGAGTAAATAAGCCCTGGGTTTGCCTAAATTGAAATGTTGGTGGCAAATTGAAACTTTCCAAAACTATCTATTCCAGATTAGCAAGTAGCCCCAAAGCCAAAGACTTCAACGGGTTCTTAAAAGCCATGGGTAAAGTATATCTTACGTTTCTTGCATATTGTTTAGCCGTTAACTGCACCAGATCCCTTTTATGCACGTAATTTGGGACAGAGTGTGGCAGAGTGACTAATTACTGCAGAAACTCTTGTCGCGGAATCCAACATAGGATTATTGCGACCACATTTCCCTTTAAGGTATTTGTTAAATTTTGAATCTGTTTTTAGAATTCTCAAAGAAAGACCGAAATAAGATTCGAAACGCCTACATGGTCACAGTGCGCATAGAAAAGACGGATCAAGACGGCGACGAATATTCGTACAAAGTTCACCTCGGTTTCAAGACAATGCATGAAACATTCACGCTCGGGGAAGAATATGAGACTAAATTATTTGATGGAAGGGAATACAATGCTACTGTGGACATGTCTGGGAATGTAGTGACGAGGAAGGAGCAACACGATGGTTTTGAAGCCACTCATAACGCCACATTTACCAAAAAGGGGTTTACAATTGAAATGACGGCGAAGAACAAGACAGCCAAGCAGAAGTATAGACGACAAGTTAATTTCTTTGAATCTGTGAAAAATGGTTTTGAAGCTTTCTTCAAAGGATAATGTAGTAAAATGCAGATTTATTATATTTATTAGATAAAAATTAGAAAATTATATTAGAAAAAAAGATATTTATTTATTATTATAAAAAATATGTTGTGCCTTTTTTAAAAAGAAATCTAATTAAAGTGCATAGTTGTTATTTGCAAACATCAAGGTATTCAATTATTTTATGGTTTCAATTCAATTCATATTGAAAATTCAATTAAATAATTGCGCAATATTTTTACAGCCCCTAGGCATATGTAAGTATTCGTCCCCCATGAAGGCGGTTTCAAATGAATATAAAAGAAGTATTTTATTACATTGATTGCGGAAGTTACCAGGAACGATTAGGAGCTCCATTCCCTCTGAAAATAACAGGAAGAAGATATTCATCTTTGATCTCATTAAATTTTCGTTATTCTCAGAGTTAGACCACCAAAACATATTGACTTTATGCATCGCGTCATCCCATAAAAAATCAATAGGCAATAGGCACATAAATTGACTATGATACGGCGGAAGTTTAATAGACATGGATTGAGCAAATTAATCGGGCAAATATTTGCGTGAATCTAATTTCAAGTACACGAAGTAATCAATTTCTGGGATTCCAGATAATTTTTCAAATTCTCATCACCAAAATGAAGGGGCTTTTAATAATTTCCGTTCTGTTGTCCGCCTTAGCTATTATCGTTGCTGGTAAGTCGTACAAAAACTTACGTCATCGTTGATCTAACAAGTACTACAAGCATAAGAATATTTGAACTTTGCAGAGGACGATTCTGACAACCCGGACACTACAAGTAATCCAGCAACAGAATCCACGACTGGGGATGGCGCTGGAAACAATGGGGAAATGTCGGATACCACTGCGTCGTCAGCAGTCACAGAACCCGCAACAACTGAAAAGGGCAAAAAGAAAAAGGGCAAACTACTTGGTGGACTCCTTGGTTGAAAACGGCACCGTCGGACAGGAATTCAAATTCAACTAAAAGCTTTTGTCAAAACGATAAAACAAATACGCAGACGTTCTATGTTTTAATACATTACATGCTTATATAAACGTACGTTGTATTTTGCTTTCCAAGACATACATACATTTGAGTTCATGGACAATGTATCGGTAAAACATTCCCCTTGCCTTTTCATCATACATACAACAATGAAAATGGTGTTGGGTGTTTACATCGCTGGTTTGGGAAACGTGTCTTGGGGGGGAGAACACCAATGACATTAGGGGAGGAATAGGTGTGGGGCGATTTGAAAACATGCGGAAGGTCTCAGCTCCATGGTGATGGGTTGGTGACCCACTGGATACATACAACAATAATTAATTGATTGATGATAGGTCCAGGCCCAAGATCATAATGGAAAGCATTTGGACCTTTTGATGCCACACTTAAATCATCATGACATCGATAGTACTTATATGATACTGTAAAACCGAT
>JAHZNI010002832.1:0-30053 GCA_027744415.1 Seira ritae
TTACAGTTCAGTTGGCCGCATAATGCCTCTATAAATTGTGGAGGTAGTCGTTTGAAACAACATGACATGACACGCAAAGCTACAATACAATCATCTTAGATATCCTTATCATTACTACCACATGCACTACCTCACTCCTTTACTCACTCCATCTTGGTTTTGGTTTTTGTGTACATCAGACAAAACCAAATAAAAAAACTTTCTCTTCTCTCCTTCCTAGATTCTTCTGGTCAATTTCCCCCAAGCCGGCAAAACTATTAGCCATTAGCGCAAAAAAAAACTACAGACATCGAGACCCACTGCTTTCTCTCGTTAGTCCATGAATTCAAGTGTGCATGAGGCTCTGTGCAAAATAAAGCTGTTAAGTTTTTTACTATTTTGGCACAGATTGATTATTACTATAATTAAGACGAATCGTTTCCGTTAAGTTCACTCGACGCTCTTTCCCCATCTCACTTTTTTTCTCCTGACATTTACATTTGTACTGTGGGATCTGAAAAATGTAGTAATGGCAGTGTATTCTAATGCACTGAAAATAGTCCACATTGAGAGATGAGATCGTAGAAGAAGGAAAATGTAGTTGAAACCCTGCAATTTTTTATTCCTGTCATCCATCCGCTCTCTTTTCCCCTTCTCTTGCTTTAATAATAAGTGCTTCGGACTTTATTTCATTCTACTAAAGGACTCCTTACAATTATCTGAAAGGATTCTTGTTCTTCCTGCTAAGGGCACACATCCGAACATCCTGCAAGACTAGCAGCATTGTTATTCTTTACGCTAAATAAGTACCTAGTACAGTACACAATTTTTACAGTACAAGACCTGCCACTCCAAGTCAAGTGGAGCAACATGCTGCCGCATTTTTGTTGGATTGGTCTTGCTCTATCACTTGCACAACTCCAAAATATTTGCTGTCCAATTCCACACATATCCGTGTTCCAATAAACTAAAATTCTAGCCGGGATGATGCTGTGCTGGATGTAGCATTTCATTGCATCATCCGGTGTCGTGTAGTTATTTTTATTGCTGACTCGAATACCACTCATGTCATTTATTCAGTCGGCATTCGTCAGTGTCTACAGATTTAAAAATGATGCAGGCATTTTCGACGAGTTTGTAAAAATTTTTTTTAAGGCATCAGCTTAGCAGCAAATCAAGCTGGTTGTCGTAAAATGCAAGATGTAGAAACAGTTATGGTACATGACGATTCCTGAAATTAAGTGGTCATCAAAAGTTCACAAATCTGGGAATTAGTTTGTTCAAGATATCGCAATCGTTTCCAATCTTTGGCTAAGAAATGAAATAGTTTTCATATGTAGGTAATTTGCTCTTATAATGCACTTGCCAAAGAATTACACAAGTTATAGTATGTGGCTTCCTCTTTGATATCAGTATTTACAGGTAAATCCATATAAGAAGCTTACTAGCATCCTCTCTCAGCTCACTCCATTTCCTTTTTATGGACTCTGCTAATTTTTTCTGGGTAGAGAGAAGCACTTACCTCCTCCTCCAAAAATTTCCCCTTGGTATAACCCTATTATGTCATAGTATCTTTCCTCATAAGATATATGGATTAGATCCGGGAGAGATGGAGAATGAATCGATTTCCTTTTTTTATTTTTTTCCATAGGAAATAAAAAATATTCTGTGGATAGATAAGCATGTATATAGTAAAGTCGCTGTTGAGCTTTTCCGCTTGCTTCTCTTTTTAAAATCGAAACCCAAAGCCAAGCCACATCCGTATTGCCTTTCTCTCTATATATGAAACAGTAGCTTTCACACAAAAAAAACTTTGTTCGGTGAAGTAGAGTTTTCCCTCTCTTTTTTACATAATATTCCCCATTCCCAGCAGGAATTCCATATAAGCCACATGATTCCTACAGATAGAGTATTATATGGGCATGTAATACTATGAAGGAATGCTCAGTCGAGTCGTAAAGTTTGGTTCGGGTGAAAACTAGCTTTCCTTCTCTTGTACATATGTAGAGGAAGATATGTTACGCGAAAACTAGTTTTACTTACAATTTACACTACGAGAAAATCGACAAAAACTGCTACGACTACAAACCATTTTCCCTTTCTATACTCACGCAGGAAAAGAAAAAGCCATTGGCCTGGCTTGGTTTGGTTTGGCACTTTACTGCCAATTTCAGGTACGGTGCGAAAATCTCGTGGCGTTCCATGGCCTGGCTTCGAATCTCTGTTTAAAAAAGGGAATTAGAGTCAAAAGAGGAGCGCGGGTGTTGACTCACTAAGAACGCCTATTTTACTCCTACACCAGCCGAGAATCCAGACTTGTTCTACTGAATTGGAGAATCATGAAAGTAAAACGCGTAGCGAGGCTATTTCATTAGGTTGAAGTGATAGTTGAAAACTCTGAACTAGCGTTCTTCTTCTTAACAGAGGAGATGAGAATCGCTACGAAACTCATCTCATCTGCTTTTTAGGCGAAAAATGTTGGGAGAAAATAGTTTCCTCTCACTTACTCTCCATTCCAGAAGAATGGAGAAGAGCGGGCTTCGCATTTTCTAGTCCTGGAACTGTCAAAATCTATCTTTGTAAACTATTCTATTCTGCTTTGGAGTAAAAGAGCTCTTACTTGTAGGAAAATAAAAGTTTTTCTCAGAGTGCAACACAAAAAAATATTAAAAGAAAAAGTCCTCGTTCTGAAAATGTCAGAAACATTTTATAAAAAACGATTTCTTCCTGGTATGAAAAATAAAAGCAATTAGTAAAATAGAGGAAAGGGACGACTAGTGGAAGAAGATGCTTTACTGCAAGCCTTTTTCTTCAAGTAAATACCTACTTACTACATGTACGATTTTTTAAAAATTAACTAGTATTTTAGGTATGCATATATGTATGTATAGGTACATCCATACTTGAAGTAAGTACATACTTGAAGTAAGCAGATTATAATTACTATATTTGAGGCATTTACTTCATGGGCACCAGAAGAGAAGCGTTTTGTTCGATGAATTAGTAAAAATATAAGCTAAACTAAGGTTTTTTAAGGGGAAAGACGATTATTTGCCAGTACCTACTCACTTGCCTCAAAAATTGTTAGCGGTTGACATGATTTTGCTAATTTAAAGCACTTTAAAGTTAAAATTTTGGTAAGAGCAAACTTTCCTGCTCTAGAGAAAAATGTTTAAGATGATATCAAATATTTTTTTGAAACATGATATGATAATATATTGCATTGAGAGCTGTGGAACTAGAAATGTTTGCTAGGCCCACAACTTTAAATTTTAAAGGCGTAATAATTCGAAATTACGTTTAAACTGATCTCCAACATTTTCTCTAGAGCAGGAAAGGTTGCTTTTATCAAAAAGCAAAATTATGTCAACCGCTAACAATTTTTTAGGAAAGTAAGTAGGTACTGGTATGCCTACCAAGAGTCTCTATGCAAAGCTTATGACTATGTACCTATAAGTGGGATATCTCTTAAACGTGGATAGTGTTGATCTTCTGTCTTAAAGGCCCCTCGTCGCATGAAGTGCGATTGCAAAAACAAAATAACATTCATTGTGATAACCTTCTGTAAGTTGTTTTATTTATTTTGCTACATACTCGCTATTCTGGTGTTATAATTTTATGCATATATTCTCCTCATACGTACTCATATGTTGCGAGGCTATATATTGTTCATTTCGTAATTACTACGCATAACTTTTTATGTATCCTCATGAGCACGGTTGAGTAACAATGGCGATATATTCATTTTTAATCATGATGTTTTTTTATAATGTTCATCATGATTAAAAATGAATATATCGCCATTGTTACTCAACCGTGCTCATGAGTTATTCACCATCACAAAGCCACGTGATACTGAAATAAAATTTGACTTTTATTACTTCCTTCATAATTTTTTTCTTTAAGTTTCGTAATCAATCGAAAAATGCAAAGAGCCTTCTCTGTTCCTCCCCACAAAGAGCATTTCCAATTTATCTTTGATTCTTTACTTGTGAATGACATGATCATGTCAAATCAGAAACCATCCAAGATGAAATGAAAATTGTTTCTGAGAAGCCACTTTTTGCTTCAACTAATGTTACAATGTACGGAACGGAAAGGAATGCAGTAAAACAAATACATATATGCACGTAAGAATATAAGATTAAATGTAAGTACCTATGTACATATGTGCTCAGTACTTATCCATTCAGCATCCATCCTGACGAAGCCCTCAGTTGTTTTTTTCCTTTGAAAAGGAATTGATGACGTGGATGAGAGATCTACGTTGAAATAAGAAAATATGAAATGTTTAAATTGCCGAATGAAAAAGACATTTTCTTTTCCTCATCATCTCTCTAATTCATTTCTTCCGACTTTCCATCCCATCTCATTGCAATCTTGCTTTTTCACAAGAATATTTTCCCTCTATAAAAGCTCCTTTCTCCAGACCCCACTCCTCTGCAAATTTCTTTTGGTTGATCAAAGCGAAAAAAGTGGAGCATTCCCATAAAATGAGAAAATTGCAAGTTACAAGAGCACAAAGTACAATTGCGCACGCCTTTGCATAAGACGGGATAATTTTGGGGCATTGAGATTTCGTCTATTATCCGCACTTTGTACTCGGTAAAATAAGAAACTTTTTCATTTTGTCTACCGTCATTCTCGTCTAACTTCGTCATCTCATCATTCTTAAAAAATCCACCGTCTAATTCACAAAGTGAAAGGGACTAAAAGCATGTCTCAATTCCATCCACTCTTCCAGAAAATCAGCGTAGTTGGCGAAAATCTAAGGAATTTCGGATAAAGAAGAACGTGCAAGAAGGCATTTTTATTTTACCTGCATATTGTGGTGGGTGAATGAATTTATGTTAGGTACCCTGAAGAGTGTGTTGCGCAAATTACTTTCCATTCCATTTTCATCTTTCTATTTTCCAACGTATTCCCCGTAATCCTTTCTTAAAATGGGCTATACAAGCATATTTCTGTTCCACAATAAATGGTAATAGGGTAATAAATGTGTGTACTTTAGAAGCACACCCCCACTTCCTTTCATCATAATATCATAGATTTCAGCATAGTTTTTTGCAATCTGAATAGAGAGATGTTTGCTTTTTGGTGGAAGAGCATGAGTCAGACGGACGTAGACGAGAAGTATGGGTCTTCTTATTCTCCTTTATCTAACGTACTTACAAAACTTCCACAGAATCATGAGGAAATAAAGCTACAGGCAAGAAATACATGCATATCCTGCCAACAAGCCATAAACTACCCATCTATTTTCTCTTGAAGCTCTGCTTAACTTGAAATATTGGTTGTTTTCATTCTCCTTGAAAACGTGATACATCAGGATTCATAGGAACTTCATTCAAAATAATTCTGTGCAATGGAGAAACATAGCCACAGGTAAATAGGGGAAAACTTTATGGATTTTCTCCTTTCCGCGGCCTGCTGTATTTTGTTGATGAAAGACTACATGATCCATGGTCCATGAGTGCTTTCAAAGATTCAGTTTGGAATAGAAAATACCTATTTTGTAATATTATGTTCCGCACAAGATGCTGTTTAAGGGCGTTCCGTGCAAATGACACACATTTTGCAATCCACTCCAGAAGGAGTATGTAAATTATATAGCAGCATTGTATATTCAATTGAGTGGAGGAAAGAGAGGAAGAGTGAATGAGTGAGTGAAGAGTTAAGCGGAGGCCAAACATAGTCAGGCAGCAGCTGCAAAATATGAGCCTTTCTTTTCCTCTGCGAACCCATTTTCATTCGCATAAATTTTTGTGAAGAATTTTCATGTACTCAATGAGCAAAAAGTTTATAGGTTTAACCGTAAAATTGTGGAATTCATGCTGTACCTGAAAGTATTACGCCTACGCAGAGGAGTAGGCTTGGAAAATAGGAGATATTGGTTCCACAATTGTAATGATATATTTATCGTAGGAAGGAGAAGAAGACGCACAACAACTTCCCTTTTGGACGGGAAAAAAAATAAATAGACCTGTTTTGATGGCAGTGGTTAGTGTATTTTGATAAGTGATATATGGTTTTGATGTCTTGAAAAGTTATAATGCAGACTCACAGGCAGATGTACTAAACAGATAAAAGTAAGTACTTCACAGAGCTCAAATGGCTCAAATATGCATGTTTTCTAAATGTTCATATATAGTGCACTGTGCAACTAAACAACATATCCGAGATCCAATATTTTCCCCTCCTTCCCTTTCTATTCATTCTCATTCCTTCTTTTTTTTCAAAGAAAAGATCAAAATATGGTCAATAGTTTGATTCCTTCGATTCATGAGTGAAAAATGAATCCAATTAGCATTAAAAAGTCTTTACAAATTGACCTGCAGTTCATGGTCATCATGAATGAAATAATATATTGCTCTTTCTCACTAAAAGGTGCCAAAAACTACATTCGGTGTATTCCTTCCATGATAGTAGGTTTGTGCGTACTAGAGCGAAGAATTTTTCCAAAGAGTTGTTAAGTACACTCTAATTCAGGATACCTGAAGGTGAAGTTGAGACGCCCGGTTTTTATGGAATGTAAAGTATGCATGAATATCTCTTAACTATGTATCACGTTATGCAAACTCCGTCTCTTTTTTCGGTTCTAATAAATCTTTTTTGATGTCGTAAATTCATCCTGACAAGCGAAATGTGTCGCCGTTTCTCGCTGAAATTAATCTTCCCTTAAATATTTACCCTTTCATAATAAGTATGAAATTAGCTCATGTAAACTTAACAAGATTTTCATACCAGGCTAAGCCCTTTCCCCAACGATCTTCTGGCGCACCTTCTTAAGAAAAAAAATGACGTTGTTATTGGCTTGATGATAATAAAACGATACCATATATAACCATCTGCGTTTATGTTCTCGCAGGTTTTATTAGAAATGAGCAGTTATTTAAAGTCGAAAGCTTTTCTCTTGGGAGATCGAACCCAACACGCTTTCCCATCCATTTTCATGTATGCCTTATTCTCCGTTGCTTTCTACAGTTACCTGTTCTTTTCTATTTGGGCATTGTCAGCAATAAAAGACGACATTTTTTCGAAGAAAAAAGCCTAGTAGCTACTTTAACCGTTTCCTTCATTTTTTATACTTTCTAGCAAACTCTCCGGCTACCTTACAGAATGCCATAGAACTGTTTCTGTTTTCCATTGTGCACACACTTTCCCTCCTCCTCGTTGTTATTTATCGAATGGAAACACTACTTTCTCTTTTCCCAGAAAAGTAACAAAATATAAGCATAGACAGTCGCGCATGGATACGAGTAAAGATCCAGACTGTGTTGCAACATCATGGCATGCTTTCCTCGGAAGAGGAACAGATGCGCCCCTATAATATTCACTATTATTATTACTCTCACGGTGCCACGATATGTGATGGCCATAGTTATAGTCATCATATTTTTCCTAAATTGATGGAATCGTGCGTCGTAGTTTCGTGATCATTATCATCTCCCAAGTTATTCCAAGTGATTCGATCCCTCTTTCTCGAGTTCGAGTTCAAAGTAGAGCAAATAAGATGAAAAGAAATGATATAATTTTTTATTTACTTCAATCTCGATTTCTAGCGAAAAAATAAAACAACAGATGTACCTATTTGTGCGGTGCATGTGTATTCTGTCATGAGGTCGACTTCCCAGCGAGGACTTTTCCACGGTGTACGTATAAAATACATTGTTATTATGTAACCAAACCATACTCTTTCGTCCTCTAGTCACGTAATCTCCTTCCACAATTTTTATTGGTTTAGCCTGCATCGCTAGGAATGATTCCTGGTTTTTTCTTAAGGAATTGTATTTCCTTTCATTTTTGTCTCATTTAGCAAACCTTTTCTAACTAGCCGATACTTAAATGCTAGCAATCTGTTCAATTGCTCATGTTTCATGTGTTATCGCTTTTACTGAATTATATATTACATCTCAATACTTCAATATTTTTATTGCACCAAAAAGAAAAGTATTGTCATTGCAGTTTATGGAGAAATGAGGATGCGAATTTGAATTGGAAGCCCTCTGGGAGTGTCTTCATGACGCAGCAGATACAGGACTGGTATTAAATTCAAAATTACAGTGTCCCATTTTTTTGATAGAATATGAAACGCGAAAAAGCATTTTGTGATGATGACCCAGACAGCAGATGCCGAAGCTGTCTCGTAGATTAGACTTTCATTAGAAAATAAAGTGTCTGAAGAATAAGTCATGTTTTGCCACAGACAACATACATCCTTCGTCTCTCTAGGATACTTTTACATTCACGCCACCATTTTTATGCTTATTATTGCGGCACTGTGGCAAGTGAAAATACAGAAGCAGGGCTGGTTTTAGTTGAGATGCAAAATTTTTTGGCAATAGCTTCACTTTTATGGTTGTAAAGTGTTTTATTTGGTGATATAAAAACATCTTTTGGGATAACTGCAAAGGAAGTAAGTTGCTACATGCTTTAGTGGCCACCCAGAGGGTAAAGTAAAGCTAAGCCGGGATCAAAGGCTTCTTCTATTCCAAATTAATCTCTCATTTAGAGCAATTTCATCATCAAAAGAAAAGCAGTACAAGAATCTCATTTCGTAAATCTTACTTTGCTGTGCTATGTAGGCGTTTCTGCACGAGATATTTGATGAAACGCAAATATTCTTAGGTGGTATGAAAATGGAAGCTATTTTATTGCAATTTCAATATATATTTCCAATAAATCATTCATTCATGCTCATCAAAAATTCATTCACTACCATTACATTCTCCTCGACGAATGTTCCGATCCGTTCGCGAAATCTCAATAAGTTATCGATTTTATAGAGTCGCCAGAATAATAATACAGCAACTCATTTGTTAATTTTTAAGAGTACGCAGCATTCGTATGCCATCATTACCAATGAACTTTCCCAACCCCCTAGAACCACTTATTTCCATTTCACCACAGGTTTTACAATTCGCATCGATCAATTGATTGTCATCCACCCATCGTAAACTTTTATGGGCTTGTTTATCTTGCTACACAAAATGCACACACTTTTAAGACAACGGCAATACTACGGCTATGGCATTTTTGGTCATTATTTGGATTGGCCTCCTCGTTCGCCTTCACGCGATTACTCCTTGTAAAATATTTAACGCCATGCTGTAATGTAATGCAAATGCAATAAAGCTGATACAGTGGGTTCGGTAAAACACTCGTTTCCGCGAGAATGCTTTCACTTCTATGAACGGTCTGGTAAAAAATGTTAATATTCCGAAACATAAGCAAAATGTGCTCTTCTTATGTACAAACGTGAGCATCACATGACACCACTGCTTACCGCTCGGTCGTAAAAATATTGGACAGCAACAGTCATTCCGACATAAAAACTTTCGAACGAATCCCCAAACATATATCTTCTCTCCATCGTGATGGTGATGGTGGCCTGGGCTGGTGAGCAAATTTTTACAGCTTTCTCCTCGTCCTCCATTTCACCTAGTCCACCTACAACTAAATACTTCGAAAAAATATCTGGAATCTACTTGGCTTTAGCAATTCATAAAATTCTGGGTTTCTTTTTGCAAAAGTACCTTTCTTGTTGTAAAATGGCAACAGTCAAAGTGCAAGAAAATAGAATCCAATTTCACTTACGCGATTTTCGATTGTAAAGGGGATTTTATGGAGGCAATAATTTTCCTCCAAGTATCCAATAACGTTGCTCTATTCTCCATCGGCCCCTCACTATTTTTTAAATAGGAATGTAGCATAGGTAGTCACCTATGAAGTGTCCATATGGAATTTTACCGTTATCGTCATCATCATCATCACCATCCTCGCATTTTATGCTCGTCTTTACAATATTTCTAAGAAAGGCATGTTTATAGATACATCCTCTTGCCTTTTTCGGTGTGGCGAGCTCAGCTCAACTGTCACATTTTTCGCCTTGTACCAGCTAAAATGTCATTCCACTTCTTTAGAAATAGATCCTCTTCTCTCCACCTTTTCAAAGATATTTTTGAAGTGGAGTGAGAGGCTAGTATCTGTAATTGTGTTTGGGTTTTCTCCTTCTTCGGAATAGGAAGGTGATACTTTGATAAAGTGAATGTGGTTTTGTGTATATTTGTGTGCGTGCTCAATTTTTTTTCCTCCATTTGGATGATATCATGGAATCGTGTTTCTCCCACTGTTCTACTTTCTCCTTATCTCTTCCCTCTCTACGCCTTCCTCCTTTTCTATTGCTTGCCATACCACAAAGTTATCAATTTTCTTTTTCAGAGAAAAGCCTCCTTTTGTCTCCTTAAACAAAAATACTACAATGGCATAAGACTTATCACTATCTCAGGACATGTGCATTTCCCAGCAGGCCCTTAGATGTCATCATCTCTTTCGGATTGGAATTCTTCTTTCTCCCTCATTGTTTGGCCAAGACAAAAGAGGATAGATACTATGATTTCCAGAAACCAAACCAGCCAAAACCAAGGCAGGTATTATTACATATATTGTATACCAGGTTTGGAGTCTTAAGATTGAAGATTGGGTTTCCGAAAGTAAAAGTTGTATCACAATCAGAAAATTGAATTTTCGCTAAAGCTAAGCCAAATGCAATAGGTACCTGCATACTTAAAAAGTAGTGTTCAGCTTTGCATTTATTTTGGGAAGATGAGACTTGGGGGACAGATGAGACTTGATATTTACGAACATGAGAAGATCCGATTCCAATCCTCAACAGATGGATAGAAAGTAAAGAATAGTGTAATACAGATACTTTTTTTTTAAATATCTGTCTATACAGCCATGTGGCTTTCCTGGTCAACGAGTAAGCCCTACTTTTACGGCATATTTTTACAGTAGTTTTATCGGTGTACTTTATTCATATAAAAATATTTTCGCTTAAGCTGGCTTGGCTAGAAAACGAAAAGATTGGGTGGGAGAAGGAGATTTCGCTCCTGGTGGCGTGGTGGTGATTGGCAGATTTAAAAGTCAAAGAATGAAGAGATTCCTACCTTTTTTATCCCTTTTTGACTTTCTGAGATATTTTTCCGGAGGAAACGAGTGCATTGTACATAAAAATCAATGAGTAGAAAGTGCACTGTCCTCATGACTTGACTTGACATGACATAGCATATGCATGCCCATTATGTAGCTCAAAGTGCCTTTCTTTATATCATGGAGATAAGCACATAAAGGTATGGACACTAACACTAGTAACTAGTATGGTAGCGTATCTACGTTGCTCAAATAGATTCGGCACTAGCTAAACACATACACACAACCATGTACAGACCCTGAATGAAAATGCATAAATCTACTTTCATGAAGACTTCCTCTAAGACTTTATTGAGCGCTGAAACTTTTTCAAAAGTTGGATTGAAATATACAAACTAAATAAGTATACATAGATCTGGTGAAATAGAATTTTGTTTTATTGAGTCTGGAGTATCAGGAGGGAGTTGACACTGAAAGAAAAATACAGGAACGAGTGAACACACAACAGATTTTTTTGAAGAGCGTGACTAGCCAAAAATGAAGTCAAATTTACAATAGCTCATTTCATATGAGTTCTCAATAAGCGCCTTTTGCCTTTCACTTTCAAAGTTAGACAAGACCATAAGCTACTGCTGTATTATGCTTTCTTCCTAATTTTTTTTGTAAAAAAGAAATAATAATAACGGGACAGAGTTTCTTTTGCCAAAAGACTTTTTAAAAGGGGAAATGAGATGGCATGGAAAAGACAGATGTGGCTTGCTATATGCTTTTTAGCATGCCGAAGCCATAGTATCTCCTTGAAAATTGGCCGTGTGGAAAGGGTCAAAAACATTGTTTTCATAAAGAATCTTTTGCGCGTTGGAGAAAGTTTTCCCCTGAAATAAAATCCCCTATTATGCAGCGTCATAGTCTAGGTTGTGATCAATGAGATGTCTATCCTCGGGGGGAAATAGTTTGGAGCTTGTGCATTGTTTCTTTGAATTCTTTTTAGTTCGTCCAAAAATTTCATTCCGATTCCGTCTCTAAATCATTCACATTTTCGCATCCATTTGTTTTTCCTCTAAACAAAGAGCCAGTGAAAAAGTTCGGGGGAGATTGTTCCTTTTTGGAAAAATTAAGGTGGGGGAGGGGAATCGGGGAAGAGTTTGGTGGGTGGATTTTGTGGGTGTTCTTGTAGAGCTATGCATTATTCTTGCATATGTATCCAAAAAGGAAATGAAAGGTGAACGCACTTTAGAAAGAAGAATTATTATACAATTTATTCTCTCGTGTTTGCAAAAAATGTGTTTTATCGTTTCAATGGAAGAAATATGCCCGTTCTAGTCAAACTCATTCTTTTCATCCCGTTTCCTCCGAAAATTGTGTATTATTCCGTTTATTGTTATTACTATGTGCACTGTACTTACATCCATAAAAAATGCAGATGAATTGAATGGGAAAACCATATACTATGTTTCAAACATCAATTGCGAAAGCAAAGGAAATTCTTCCATGGCTTTTTGTGTGCTGAACGATATCCGAATTTATTCTTATTCTGGATGCCTGCGAAGTCAGATATGCTCTTGTCCGTCTGAATTCCAGATGTTGTTCAATTCGATCTCTGGACAAATCCTCCTTAATGCTGGAAGTAAGCTAGGGCTATGTTGGACTAAGACATGAGCATCGAAGTTGGTTGTTAACAGTACTGATGGTGATTGTGACTAAAATCATATTGATCTACATGCCGAATAATGGACCGGATAGCCGGATTGCGTCGTAAACGAAGTCCATCGTCCATGGTTAACTTGTCTGGTTAAGGGAAAGGATTTGAAGATAATTAGGAAGACGGGTGAAATGATTGATCATGTTATCCCGCATTTATTTGCCTTTTCCAGTACATACACAAATGTGGGTGGGAGATGAGACCTTTTCCTGGAACAGTTATTATCATTTATGCTGCGTCATTGATTGAATTAAAGAAGTTGAGTAGGCGTCCTTACACATTGGAGCTTAAGCACCTTTTCTTGGAATGTACTAAACCCAGACAACTAATGATTAATTAGGAAATGTGTACTGCCTGCAAGAATGTTTTTCAAGACAAAAGTCTAAAATATGGGTTGTATATTGTATTTGACGCGTGCGTGCAGCTTAGTTTGTTTGTGGTAATAAGAAAAGCTAATTCATTCAAAGCCCCTCGAGAAACAGAAAGACAAAGTTGACATTTTGCGTGTTTTACGAAAAAAAAGTTGAGAAGGAGTAATTCCATGTGGAGCTATGGGATTTTTGGACCATTTACTACTTCATGTGTTGTGTAAATTAAATTTAATCTGATGAAGTGGTTTCCCATGCTAATAATTTACAAATATCGCGTTGACTTCTCAATTAGAGGAGAGAGCAAACAATAACTAGTAACCTAATGTATCTACTATTGCTGCTGCTCCAAATGTTCTTATTTTTCCAGCGTCGCATCAATGTAGAACTGGAAAAATATTGTTCTATCCTTTTCGTTGGAATTGGTAGAGTTCGTCTAAAGTAGCAGCAAAGCTCCTATAAACACACTCGAATTAAAAGTGAACGTAGGCGGGTCTAATTAATCGCAGCAGATGGTAATTAAATACGAATGTTCCTACCAACTAAGAGCCCAACAGACTTCTATATTGTCTATAAGCATTTATTATTCTACGTAACAATTAAAACTTTTTTTTTCGGGGCGAGTGAGAGATGAACAAAAGCAGAAGTAGAGCTTATGCGATGTCGGCTTTGCAAAAAAAAGGAATTTAGAGTGAAAACTAAAGAAAGTAAAATGGGGATTAAACCCAGAGACAGTAAAGGCATTAAGCACAGAAGCACAAATACAGTACGCAGCACTAGGATTTTTAAATGAGAGGGGGAGGAAACTCAAAACAAAAAAATCTCATTTTACCAACAAAAAAAACTTGTGAAGAGAACACTCGGCTGGGCATATTGCGTACTTCGTTCGTAGTTAAGACTGTTAATTAACAAAGAGTGCATAGGGTGAAGGAAGAGTAAATGAAATGAGTTTCGCTTTCGGTTCAACTGCAGGAGGTCCCCCTTACAATATTTTTAGTCGTCGCACTACGTGACATCGCCAATCGAAATGTACAGAGTAGTCCCCGACGTATATTCTCTGTAATCCCTATACACAAGTACGATTCTATCTGTGCCCGTGGTACTGCTTATTGCACCACTCTACCTCGTGTACAAAATGTCTGAATCAAGGTCTTTCCAGTACAATCATGGCAATGACATTAACTTATTTTTTCGGGGCTTAACTTTTGAAAACTAAGTTTTTCTAATGAAGTTAATAACGTTCAAAAACTAATTTCTCCCTGCGTCTTATGTTTATTTCAGGTTAGATCATTATCGTGGACTATATTCTTCGTCGAACAAGAAACTTTTACTTCCAAACCAATCTACCCACTTCAAAGCAATCAGCAACGACTGAAGTTTCAATGACGTTTTCAGAGCAAACCAATTTTGTCTGAGCACTGCGTAATTTCATGGTGTTGATAATTTGACGAAGAAAAAATATACTTTGGAAGCGTTGTCCTCTCCGTCAAATTCGGAGTAAAGTCATCCTCATCGTTGTCAGCATCATTCTTTCTCAGAAAGGTTGGTTGTCGGAGTATGAAATAATATCCGAATTTCTCAACATCATACCATTCCACTACCGCCGCCACCATTATCATCCTCATTGGTATAGTCATAGTCCCTAACAACTTCAGATTCTCCTTTCATCGACCTAAGCAAATGAACCCAAGAACAGTTTGATATCATTATTCCCTCAACATTCGAAAATACATAAGCAACTACTTACATATATTTCTCGTCTCTGGACAAGTATCTACGAAACAACTCGAGGAGAAAGTTGAGAGCTTACTGTTCCCATCAGAGACATTTCACGCCAACGTACAAGACCACAACAACTTACCACTCTATAATCATTAGCCTCATTATAAAGTTCTAAATTTAAACGCGCTGTACACAGCGAAAGGAACTCAAGTGCAAGACAAGACGAAGCTTTAGTCAGTTAAACTGTATAGCGAAACTTACAAATTAATGTACATCTTTTTAGAATCCACACGCAATCTATCAATTTTTGTTTGGGTTGGGCTGACTTGGTTATAAACCTTTTCTATCCTTAAGGCAAAACCACTTGAGTTAATTCGATGAATATTGAATTTTCTTGCAGGAAAAATCCATCAAATGTCAAGTATACTTGTTTGAATTTTATTTGCTTGCGACAAAATTCTAAAAATTGAACTCTTGGAAATGGAGTGACGCACTCAACATATTGTACATAACTACAGGAAGTGATGTCAAAAATTCCAAACATTTGGAGCATGCAGTGAACTCATCACAGTGAAAGAAGGGCATAATCGGTTTACTATTTTATGTTTGGAGAAGGCATTAAAAATATCTATTCCATATTCCATCATCATCACAGAATCAAATCTACCAACCTACGTACTTTACTTGGATCCACGTCCAGAGATTTTCATTTTCATCATTCCACCTAGCGCTTCCCATACGTCCAGCCGGATTCAGATCACGTTATCACGTATCTCTCTATCCCATCCCATCTGCTATTTTAGTTCTACGCGACGACGGAGGTGGCTTGCCTTATGACGCAAAAGTGAAAGTGAAAAAGTTTGTTCTTCTTCTTCTGACTCTAACTACGCTGCTGAAAACTTAGATTGCCATTTTACGTGCTCGCTATACACGCACCATAATATGCCGGCTGTCACCATTTCTCCAGTGACATTTTCATTATTGGTGTCGTGTCCTGAATGAAACGTTGATTGATACAAGTTCATTGTTTTTGTTATGATGGCTTCTGATAAAAAACGGATGATATCAAACCTCACGTACAATACACGCCTTTCATCGAAAATGACATAAACGAGATAAAGTATCCAAACATTTTGAGATTTTTTATGCAAGAATAGAAAGGTTGTTGTGTTGTGATAGTGGATCATTAAAGCTATCTGTGTGAGCCACTCGAAACCTCGAACACAAACGACTAACCAAACCAGCATCCGGAGGCTCTACCGCGGGGTCGTAGAAAATGACTCGTTGTCGTTGACGTTCATGCAATACATATACCAAAGGACTCCATTTGTACCACCACATAATAAATCATATTTAAGCTCATCTACAATTCATACAGATACAGTGTTGCGTAATGTTTTCTCAAAAGAAAATGAAGTAACTTATAAGCTTTACTGTGCTCGTTGTGAATATACATACTGGGGTAAAATTTGATCTGTTCCTCATTGTTTGCTCGTAAAAAACTTTTCTCGAGGTAAGCTAAAAGCATCCATTATCATTTTATCATGAGACCAAATTTCCTATTGTAATCTAACTTTTTGAATGCCATACGTGCACTAATCATACATACATATCAAGGCTTTGTAAATACAAGTTAAAATGTTATATTGTATTTGCTTTGCCCAACTAATTCCCTAGCGATTCGAGTAGTTCTTCGTGGGAAAGCTCACACAGAATGGAAGGTGATGGTGAGTGGAGAGCGACGGACTGTAAAAGACGACCAATACTTCATTGACGACCGAGCTATGATTTGGGGAAAAGGTAAGAAGAAGTCATTAAAACCTCAACGTTTTGCATACATTTCATGAAATGCACATCTGCTTGACTTTAGCTTCTGAAAATCCCTTCCACTATAGGAATGAAGGGGATGAAATGTGCATAAAAGTGAAACCATGTTTTTGCCGATGAGAATGAATGAGAACACAAATGAGCCCCTTCTTTGATTTTATCTAAAAACTCTAAAAAAAACTTTTTAATCTGTAGATTCTTCTTTCTCTGAAAAAAATTCTTTTTTCACATGAATTTTAACTTTTCGCCAAAACTGTTCTTATCTTGAATGTGTAGACAAGGCTGATGGGAACGTTCAAATCCTTCCCAGAGGACTTCATAAGTTCCCTTTCCGCTTCCAACTCCCCGAAAGCTCACTTCCGTATTCTTTTGAGTCGAAATGTGGAACGATCCGTTACTACATTAAGGTAAGCGGTGGATCGAGAAATAAGTCTTATATCCGTTCCCAAAATAATTTGATGAATCTCTAGTGATGGTGAAATAATTGATTTATATCAAAATAAAAAAGCCAGCTTCATATATTTTTCCTCTTGAATAGAAACTAACATGTAACTAAAAAGAGATAAGATACCAGGAAAATGGAAAGCTTTCAACTAACTTTCTGTATCCTATCCTCAAGATTATGCAAGCGTTCATTTAATTTCAGATCGATATCCACCATGAATACGAATACGATACAAGGAAATAAAATGGGAAAGCGGAGCTGGGTGGATCGATTGTGACTGTAGTAGTAGTTATCTAGAATTTTAGTGATCTATTCAGCTTTGGAGAAAGGAATTTTCTTTCTTGTGGATTTACATAATAATGTTCGCTACAAACATGATAGATAGGCGTGTTCAGGTCCTTCCCAATATCTTTAACTTTTTGATATCACTCAAATTTATTGCGAGAGTAAGCAGTAAAACTTCGTTATCTGAATTATTTTATTGTGCAAAAATGAATTCATAAAAAGTTGGAAACTTTTGAATATGTAAACGATAGGATTTTTTCTTATGATGTGATGTGATCATCAAAAAACTTGTTTGAGTTTCAAATGAAAGCGAGCATAAATTTGGAATTTATTAAAATATAAAAAAACTTTTTTTGTAAGAGAAACGAAATCGAAGGGCTGACTTTTCCTTTTTAGATAATATGAAATCGAAGATATGATAGTGAAGTAATGTACATATTATGTAAAGCTTTTAAAAATATTGAGGAAAAAGTCGCTTAGCTTGAGAACCTAAAAAGCGTTTCATAATGTCTTTTGATGACGGGACTAGATTTACATGAATAACTATTGACTGAATAGTTTACCTTACATACTATTTCTATATATTATTTCGTAACGGATTCCAGCTAATTTCAGGCTGATCATTTTCAAGAAAACTTGCTATATTATTCCAAAAAAAGTTGTGATGCAAACGTTGTAGATTAAATATTGAATGTTTAATTTCAGGTCACTGTCGATATTCCATACGCTTCTCCGCCTCAAGGAATGAAATACTTCACAATTATTGGGCCACATATTGACTGTATGGATGATATTTACCTGGTAAGATAATAATAATTACTTTCAAGTTCCCTCTGGCCAATATTTCTCGCTATCCGTCGCAGATTTCCCGTTTTCAATGCATGAAACTGAATGACTACGAAATCTATACGTGATTGGAAGATACATTAAGCAACTTTTTTTCCGGCCTATCTAGTCCTTTCAAATCCATAGATTCGATCATAATCGCAATTTTTGCAAATGGTTACAAAGCCCTTTCTTGAAGCATGAAGTTACATAATTACCGATATTTAATTTTAGGTGATATTTTATTTAAGGTCGTTACACAAAAGTTAGATACCAGACATAGAAGAATATACATACAAACGTATGCGCAGTTAATACGTAAATAGATAAATCGAGAAATCAGCTATATGATTTAGAAAGAACACTTCACTAGCAGGTTTCTACACCTCTCGAGCAACACGTTCACGAAAGTGTTTTCTCAAATCATGTTGACCGTCAACTTCTTTGATGTCTCATTTTATCAACCTATTTTCATTCGGACTTTGATCACATTCCAGAACGGTGATGATGCTACAGACTAGACATCGCTCTGGAAACATTTACTCGCATGGCTAAACAGGCGAAAATCCGACATGTTCCGTAGGAAAAATTGTGACCGATTTTTTATTACTGCTAAAAAAGACCTCCCGATCTTAACTATGTAACTTAAAGTCGGCGATCTTTTTGCAAAGCATCTGAGCGAATAGCTTGTGTACCAGCAAAGGCTCTTTTCCATTTCTTCACTACAAAATAAAATCCTTTGTCAAAGTAGGCATCGAACTGAAAATGTCAGCGGAACAATCAGATTACAGACGACAGCAAATAACTAAAATAGAGTAAAATGAAAAACACACTAGTAGTAAAGTGGTTATTTGTTAGTAATATAGCCACTTTGCAGTTTTTGTGTACCTTACACCATTGCAAACGTGATTTCTTCCTTATGTAATTGGATATGAAGAGGACAATGCTTGACAATTTGACTGCAAAGTTTCAATTTTTTGGGATTGTATGGCACATCGCTCTTATGATTTTGTCAAACATATTTTTGTCATAGTAGATTACAATGTTCCGAAACCATTCAAGCTACAATCTGTGTACATTAAAAAACTTATAATTCTTAATCACATAATTTAAGTCCTTCAGTGTCTTGAACAGTGTTCTTAGTTCTTATTGTTAAGATTTCATGATTATATCGTCTCATGAGAACAGCATTTTCCAAATCCATTCAGATTTCCAATTAACTGTTCATTCTATACATTCAAATTGTATCTAAAAACTGAAATCACTGAGCCATACTATAACTCAATTCTAGTATTATGCATTGAGCTCATTTTTCGGTAATCTGTGAATTTATTCCTATTCCAGAGAAGGCTTCTTTCCGTCCTTTGCACTCTTTGCGTAGAGGATAGTCTCATGTACTTCAACTGCTATCGACTTTTCATATTAAATTTATTCCAGTTTATGTATATTCTTGCAACCTCGCTGGACGCATAAAAATAATTTCGACTCTGCTCTTTTCCCAGAAAAATAGAAGTCACTGAATCCATCTGAATTCAATATTTCAAATATTTTTAGTTATTGAAATGTCCGTGTAGATGTGCATACTTTGAAGACGGAGTAAAGCTCGTAAGAGTTTTCCCATTTTAGTAATGGACCAGGCACAATATTTTTTTTATTTTCAAAAGGTATTTCTCATACGTTCAAAAACTTTCCCTCTAAGTTAGCTTTTTCATTAGCTGCGAAGGACTTTCTCCATAATTATATTTCCACAGGGAAAATTTAATATACCACTAGAGAAAGCCACGATATCCTCGATATCGCTTCATCACAACTGACGAAAATCGTCGAAGATATTAAGTTTACGTGCTACTAAAAATTCGACGATGGTATACCGTAAAACGGATGATTATAGCCCGTGTCTTTTTTATCAAATAAAAATTTATCCATATCATATTCGAAGTCAATGGCAGAAGTAATTTAGAATCAAATGGCAACATATCTTTTGAATTAAATTTTGTTAATAATGGCCCTGGTCATTTTTACAGGATCCAAGGCAAGTTCAAAACTGGATTTTAAAGCTTCCCTTTAGTCGGTGGATAGTAGTATTTTAGGTATAACTTATTGCAGAAACTTCTTTGACTTGCTTTTTCATTTCTAAAATCTTATTAAGCATCACATAATTCTATGACAGTCAAAGTCATCAAAGGGACTTTATTCCTACCATGTGCACACTGCGTAGAGAAAGCTCATGTTGACCTCAAAAAATTTACAGCTTTTTAGCTACTCAAAAGAACAACCTAGACAAAGCGCGTCGCTTTCTTATCCTTCCATGCATTCGTATCGTGTGGTCTTGTTCTTGCTTTTCTCTCAAATAAAACACGAGGAAAACTGAAGAGGACGAAAGAAGAAGCAAAAGAAATTCCATAAAAAAAGAGCAATTGGCTAAGGAAAAAAGAAAAAGTAAAATGGATGATAAAAGAAAGGGAATAAAAGTCGTGAGTTGAAACCATTAAAAATTACGATCTCTTGCGAAGGTGTTCCATGCATTTTCCACGTGAAATACGAAAGAGTCGTCTGGAAAACGTTGTTTGATGCAACGGGCGAACGTACAGTTTGAACTTTAAATGTAATTAAAAGTTTGGTTAAATTGTTGTAAAAGGTAGGTCACACGCAGTTATATGGTTGGAAGTTGGAATGAAAGATGTGAAACGGTTAAACTCAAGCCTAGTAAGGAGTATGCGCTGAATAGGTTTAGTACAAAAAGTATTTGTTTCAAACCGTCGTCGCTATAAATTGAACGGGAAAAACTATATATTATGCATTCATATAAATCACGATTCCAAGATCTTTCTTTCGTTTTCATCAACTTTGTTTGTTGATTGTGTTTGAGTTTTGTTCGATTGTTTATTCTACGTTTTTTCATGCATGCGATTGCCTCGATTCCTGGAAAAGTTCACTGATGCATTTTCTTCTATTCTGTCTTTATTTGTTTTTCTATATTCATCTCATAAAGAAACCAATCATGGGGGAAAGGAGGAGACCACGTTTCAGTCTGTGCTGGGATCGAAGAAGGGTAACTCTCCGAACAAAACTGGATAGATCTGCTTATGTGTGTGGGGAAAGTCTGAGAGTGAAAGCAGACATTGACAATCAAAGTGATGAGGAGGCACGGCTTAAGCTTCGTCTTGTACAGGTATGTTTGACTTTACAGGGAGAAAAAGCTACATACACGAAGCTCCGAAATTAATTAGGAATAATTGTTTACAAAACAGATATAATACATAGTCGCAACTCATGGTTCAAATATCTCATTAATTTTTATAATGTACTCAATTTAGCCTCCTGAAAATAATGAAAGCTTGAAATTTTTTTTTGATTTCCAGTATGTCGAGTATTACATTGATCGCGGAGTATTGGGTGTATCAAAGGAGGTCTCCCATGCTATTTTCGAGTACCGAGGGGCACCCGTTCCGCCACACACGAGGTCAAAATGGGACAGCCAACAGAATCTCGTTCTCCCTACGGTTCCTCCAACATTAATTGGCATTTGTCGACTCATCCAATTGTACTACGTGCTCAAAGTAAGTTTACAAAATTCTTTGTCATTTTGAAATGCTAGTCGGTTAACGATTACAACGTTTATTATAAAAATAATTTCGCAAGGTAGGCTCAGGATCACGTTAAAAATGCAAATCTTCCTTGCCCTAGCCATCCGGAAAACGGAAAGAGCTTGATATATTAGAAAAAGATTCTTTATTTTAAAAACATTCTCATATAAAATTTAATTTTTAATCTCACAGTCCGTCGAATGATGATCTACTTGTTCCACATTATCTGTTTCGTTTACTCATCCATTCGGTACAATGTTACGATACACCAATGAGATGATGCTTACAATGGCTCCGCATGAAAAAACAACCAAAATTTTGATATGATGCTGGTCTTGCTGAATTCGCCGTAGTTAAGATAGTATGTGTGACAAATTTTTAAAACTCAACGTGCAAAAATAAGGACAAAATAAGAAAATAACTTATTTTCATTTAATAGTATGAGAAAACTAAGATTTAAGATGGCAAAAGCAGGGGTGGGCAGTTAGCATTTGACAATTTAAATTACTAGTGAAAGACATGCAGTGGAGTCGGCAAAAATAGCAAAAAAGGTACGAAATGAAATGAGGCCCTATTATTTTGCTTACTCACGGATTTTCCGTTCAATAGTTTACATAACATTAAGCATAGGTAGGGGTTCATACTTTCCAAACGTAACGCTAAGGGGTGGGTGGGGGTTCCCGGTGAAGCGTGAATTTTCCATACAACCGTTAAAGTGCGTCACGGGGGGGGGGTCTAAAAATCTCAATTTTTGCGTGACATTTGAAAAGTATGAACCCTAGTTAGCTAATAGATTATGTAAATGAATTCCCAACTCTGATTTCTGGAACATTTTTGACGCTGTATATCTCGACAATGAAGATCTATTGGGTTTTCTTATTCACACAGCTCATGTAGTTTTTATTCTCTTTTACATGACACCAAGATCATATCTGAGTTTTGGTTGAACATTTATGTGGACCCATTGTTTGAAACACTACAAATTGTATGTGGGTTGTGCCAAGGGGTAAACCCGACTATGTAAATAGTAGCAGTAGTAGCGCAAATTTCCAGATTATTCTGGTCCGTTTGGTATACTCATTGAGACATGAGCTCCACTGCAAAACTCTTCAGTCCAAATCCAGTATAGTATTCCCATTTAAATCCCAAATTTTTTCACTACAAGCTTAATAAGCTCCGACTGAGCTGGATGAAAAAGGTTAGTTGATCTGGTAGGTAGTTGGTTTGTATTTATGTATATAGTTACATTGCCTATCTATTTAAACAAAGCATATATGGTAATAATATGGTATCGATATCCCCGCACGCAATACTCTTCTTCATGCTCTTTTGAGCTTTCCAGAGATGCGAGAGGCAAGAGAGCCCATCATTTTATTTGAAATGAAAAACACACAATATGGAACCATTGCTAATGATATTTATTCAGTGACACGCTTTATAATTAATTATACTTAAAAAGTTTCTTCCCACAGCCCTTTAATTTTGCAATGATCACTGCGGCAATCCCTCTTCTTTCACTTTTTGCGGCCCTTTGAAAACACACAACATATTTTATCGAAATGTCTGGGGAAAATACTTCATCGCCGCATTTACTTCACTAAAGAACGTAGTGTGTGCACTTTCCTCCACTCTATTTAGTCCACTTTGTTTAGAAAAGCATGGAGTGCGGAGCTACACAAGCATATAATGAAGTGCCAAATGAATCAGCACGAGAAGAGTAAAGTGGTGGTGTTGGTCGTGTGGTGGAATTCTCTCTGAAGAAGAGTTTTTTATTCATTTGAATATTTTATCACTGTGCCAAACCTAAATGCAAACTTTACGGGTTTCTCTTTTTAAAGTGTTTTTCCCGTTGCGAATTACGTGCAGCAAAAACGTATGCTACTATCTACATTACATTTCAAGAAAATGCAAAAGGGCAAATTTCAAGTGCTTGTTTGATCGTTCTTGCTCATTTCCAGAATTTTAAATACTTAAAATGTTCCCAATTTTTTTAAAATGCCTGAAATTGTCATTGATTTCATTGTCGATATAAGCATTTTCGAATGAACTCATTTATGAATATTATCAAACGCTTCCAGGCGAACGGAAGGACGTTTTCCGTACACTACCATAGTCTATTTTAACGGAGAGAGGGCTATCTTGAAAAATCAATTTTGCAGCTTGTAAATGTTGTTAACGAATATAAACTAAGCATCAGCATCAAAGGTTTTGGTTTTGATTAAAGCTTCACATTACATTATGCCTTAAATATTAAATATTATCTTCTTAAACAGTTCATTATCCCTCGAGCCAAATGTGTAGCATAACAGTTAATGTAGCAGAGAAAATTGGACGCTATCGGTTCTTTCATATTAATAAGTTTCATAAATTGATGCTCCAGTCCAGAGTTAGTTTCGCTCTAATTACTTATTACTTGATAATCTTAAAAGCATAGCATTCTTACCGGAAGGAAGAAGAAAGGAATCTGTAAAGTAAGCTATGAAGTCAATGACTTCAAATATTACGGGCATGGATGATTATTTTCCGATAGAATAATAACCTCGCGTTCTATTTCGAAATCGGTCGTCGTGTTCTTTATATTTTTCGTAAATATGCATGCAATAGTAATAACCATATACCTGTTTTTGGTTTTGTTAAAGTTAGTTTGTAATCGAAAGAGATCATTAAGGATCCATTAAATTAGAAATGGCGGCGTAATATAAACTGACATTGCTAATGTATATTTCAGGTCAGTGTGGAGCTTGAGAAGTCCGGAGAGGGAGAGTCCCTAAACATGCATTTTCCCATAACGATTGCAACGGTTCCCTTTAGAATCCCAAACTCTAATCAGCAGCCTGTGATTCAATACGGTGAGTGGTAGAGCATCTGACATAAAATAATTAGAGCTCTACTTTAATCCATGTTATGTGCTTATGCTTTAGACGTGGCATGTGACCATGCCGAGGGTGGCATGTACATCGGTCCCGAATTTCAGTTGGGTCAGGTCTACGATGGCAGCATGGAGAATGGCGACTCCATAGTACTTTATCGTCCAGTTTACGTTTCAGTGATTTCACAAGGTAAAAAAAAATTATTTCACCATCAGTAGCAGTGCATGGATGCGTGAAGTGAAGGCTTGTAGAAGTTTAGACACTTTTTGCAAGAGCGCCTCTCTTTCAACCCTATCCATTTCCAAGCTCGTTGATCATGTCAAAGTCATTCACAGGTGGAAGAGGAAGTTCTCCTTTCCACCATGCAGGACACACAGTTTGTGGGAACTGTTACAATTACATTAGCGGATTAAACTTTTATCTTTGCTGGTTTCGGTTGCAGGTAAATCGTTAAAGTCGGAAACGCCAACCTCAATGAACAAGAATCTAGTGAATGCTGTGGGAAACAACAATGGGAATGGTGGAGGGGGGAGTGGAGTAAAGAACACATCATCCTCCTCACACCCATCTAATCCATCAAGAACAAATTCTGCAGCTAATTTGATCAAGCAAAACTCGAAGGCTGACATGTTCCGAAATAACAGTGGCAGCAAACTTCCAGGCAAGGACCATGTAAATTCTTGTTCTTTTGACAAGGACATGAGCACACCGACCAAGGGAAATGTCATCACATCAGAGTCAAGTGTAACCTCCGTCCCTCCAGTTTGAAAAGGAGAAATTCATGTTCACGATGACAAAAAAGTTAAGGTTGTTTTTTCAATCCCTCTCCTACTGAATATGTCCCATGGGTGTCCCTAATCTCATGCGAAAAAATACTTCATGGCCCTACTATGGCAAAGCCCCCTTCATGATGTACTCCTTAACATTTTGAGATAAGTAATTAAAGGAAGTGACTCCATCGCATTTTTAAATGGATTTATCTCAACAATCGAAACTGTGTAACAAAAAACATTCCCGTGGTGTGGCTAGATTAGGTGGATTATGCATGTTTTTAGTAAGCATACATATTTATGTTCTGAAGTAAATGAAGCATATTTTCCGTTTAAAAATATCATATTCTTATTATACCTAACCCTTAATTATAAAAAATGCCAGGCAATTTCCAAAACGCTTTTTTCGTTTCATTCGGTCAGCAGTATTGGGTCAAAGCACTCATTCTTTACCGCCGAGAATGTGAATTTAATTAGACCCGTGTTTGTGCTTGCGTTTGTCTGTAGAGCAAGTAGCGTTTCAACGTTTCAAATTATGGACCACTTCCCCGGATTATGAGAATTTTTTGATGACACGCATATTTCTTACTTTCAATAATCCTGTCTTTATCGTGTGTCAGAACAGGAGCAAGCAAGCCCCATGCACCCTTTTGCCTTGGAATGTGGTAGGCAGTCTAAATATCCAGTCTCAGACATTTTATTAGATTCTTTGCTCATTTGGTCTACCACATAAATCTGTGGCAAAGTTTTTTCTGGCTGGCGACATACATGTAATATTGTGTGAATTGTATAAGAAAGTAAGTGCTTACTTTTGTGCTACATGTGCTTATTGTGAGGGTAGACTTTCTCCTCTGAAGGAATATCAGTCTATTCTTGATTCAGATTTTAGATAAAAAAGAAAAAGTTGTCATCGGCACGACTCTAGCTCCACCAGCGCAAGCGTAATAATCATTCCCGTCTTAATAATCCCGTCAGTTACATGTTAGATACTCCGCTGTAGTTTACTAGTTTACGTAGTTTATTGCAGTTTCATGTTATATTGCTACTTTGTCAAAATAAAGTTTTTTTTCCTCCCTTTTCCTCATTAATTCTCCTATCAGCATCACTGATCAAAGTTGTTCGCTCGAATTCTGCTTTTGTCTATTTTCTATAGTTTTTTTCTTCTCTGTCGTTCTCCCACCCTGTGTTTTGTACTTCCTTTTCGCAGAAAAAAGAACTTCATAAATCCCTACTACTTTTGGTTGTGTTTTCCCTTGGTAAATTGAAGACTTTTTGTCTTGTAGTATTCCTTTGTGATCTTGATCATTTTTCTTGGCGAAATGAAACTTTCTCCATTATTACTCATGTTTCAGCAAGTCTAGCTTCCTAGGTTAATGCTTAATCTCAAATTGAACCAGTTTTTCTCGGAACGACAAAGTTCAAATCGGACTAGGCCAAATCCTTTGGGATTGCTGGACGCAGAGTTACGTGTACTTCTTTAGTGTATTTCATGGTATGCTTCAAACCTTTTTTTGCTACTTTCTCTCTAATGCGAAAAGAATGAATGTAGAGCTTTGCTGCAAACCCCTGTCATTTTTGCGTCCTCCGATTTTAGGTGAAATTTTATTGTAAATATACACAAAAGAGCTAGAATTTTTTGTCGAAATGAAAAGTATAAATATACATTTTAATGGTGGTATCAACATCATGATCATTATCATTACTTTCCTTTTCCTCTCTTTTTTTGTAAGTGTATGTAAGAGTCTTATTTTCATTGTTGAAAACGCAAAAAAATGTAAATGCAGTATTTTTCACTTTACTTTCATTCATGTTTTTTCTTCCTCTTCCTTGTTCTTGTTCAGAAGAGGATGTTGCCACTTTACAACAATTTTCTTGATGCTACACTGCAGACAAAAGCATTTTTGGAGGGAAACTAGTACATATTTAGTAATACTTGTTCTTTTGAACTAACGTTGATGCTGCCGTTTATATTCTGCTGCGTTTAGGGTCGCCCTACGACGCATCTCGAGAAAATCAGTATCGATTTCCCTACTTTTTCCTCTGGAAGGGTTTTGCTGTTTGTTGGCTCTTGTTTTTTGGATAGGCAAAGAAAGGAGAAAATATGTAGCTTCTGTTTGTGTATGCGCTCACGACCAAACTCATGACAACATCAAGTTTCTATCTCTTTACCTCTCGTGTTGTTTGAGTACTGAGGAGTGATGTGGACCGTAATTGTAGTGTTTACCAGGTTCCACATCCCCAGCTTAATGTCATTTGATGTACCCGTTTTGCTTGCTTGCTTCCTACTATGTTTAAATCCAAGCCTCCTCTATTCAAGCTTCACTATATCCCTGTTTAGAAATGTGTTGGCTCCCTATGTGTGCCATTATTATTATTCAGAAAAGAGTTTGTATTTTCAGTCAGTCGTTCATGAAAATTTTCAAAATTACCTTAGCAGACACGTAATCGTCAGCCACGAGGAGCTTTAAAGTTTTTTCAGATAAATGGAGCCTGGAAGGAATAATTTAGAATTAGAATGCAATCTGCATACCTTGAAACTTTCTAGAAGGTATTCTCCATTCTGCTGACCAGATTTGGCATGAGTGAAATGCGTTTCTCCGATAGAGCAGTATATTTTAAAGGATCGACGACATTTATCGGGGAAAACGAGTCCCACAAAGGTAAGGTTCAGAATTTATTTGGAACAGTTAAGTGTGCAACAAATTTCTGACAAGACAAATATGGAAGTTATGTATATCTAGATATGAGCTAACACTGTACAACTTTAATAGGACAATGCATACATACATCAGATTTTAACAAAAAAAGATATAAAAACGTAATACGGATAAGTAAACTTAAAAAATATCTACACAAAAAGTGAATTAACGCATACTCTCTAGGTTCATTCTGGACAAGTTTAAGGCTGGCTGGACAAACATGACTTGTTAAAATAGTGTTACCTAATATGTATATAGCTCTTCCAGCATGTGTCAACGGGAAACTAGCCACGAGAATAGCGAGTAGACAACATAAAACTGCTTCAGTAAATACCAATATTAATAAATATATTAATACCTCCATAGTAACTACGTTAAAAATATTTATTTCGAATTGCCAAGATTTTTAAGTTGCGCTGGAGAACAAAGGAATGGGAACACAATACTTCTTCTGGCGCAAGAAATTTTTTTACGAAATCAAACCGAAGTCTACAAATATACTTATCAATAATCATTGATAACGATAACAAAAACTTTTTCAGAGAAAGTCTCTGAAGAAAGTTGCAAAGAAACATGCATAAAATAAAACAAATATATCAGTTGCTTACGATTATGATTATTATAATAGAAAACCATGTTATTTATAAGGAGTAAAGATATTTGTCCATGTTTATAATCGACACGTTAAAAATATATTTAAGTAAACCATTAGTTTGATTTAGAAATAAAAAAACTTGAATTATGCACTATAGTTTCAAGATTTTTGTAGATCCTGGTTGAAGTGAGTGAAAGTTGTGACGATTTTAAAATTTGAGAACAAGAAAGAAGGAAAAGAATGTATATTATGAATATGTGTATGTTGCAAATTCCAATTTGTATTTTACATTTCCTTTATGATAATGACAATTTTTTGTAATTAAGAACAATAATGATTATCACATTTCAATGGTGCTTAGAAATTAGGACTGCATGATCATGCGCATGACTTTTACTAGGAACTGCACTGTGTGCCGCTAATTTGATGATGCCGACGAATGGTTTTGTTCATGATGCAATGTTTGATCATAATTTTTTAACATGCAAACGATATGAATGCATTTATCTGAGGAAGAGTAATGTTACAAAACATTTTATCACAAAAAGATGATATGACTATTGTATATTACTGTCATAAAAATGGAATTTATGTACAAATAAAAAAGTGTTTTATCATGCCAGAGCTTGACTTTGACTTATCACCTCTCATTGATTTAATCCATACCAGTTCCTAAAGAAAATGGAAAAAATAGTTCCGATGATTTCCTCTCCAGACCGTTCGAAAGATTTCCCTATGACATATTACATCATTTTCCCGTCTTGTCGCAAATATTTTATCTTAAAATATCCGTTGGACTGGGACTAACACGACATACTTAAATCCTCGTTTGGGATCTCAGCATTCACTTCACCAAACAATAGTCAAACTATGCATGGCATTGTGTTATTTATTTAGAAATCATTATTTCTAGTGACCTTGACCAAGAGAAAGTTCTGCGTGTCCGTCTCTGTGTCCATGTGAGGACTGCGTGACAAGAAGCAATGTACATTATATAAATAATCATTTCATGTTCCGGACGCTGCATACACAGCAAGCCACAGTATAGCAGTAGCAGTAGACGTATCTCAATAGCGGGAGAGTAAGTTCAAGTATTCGCATTCCTTAAGTGCATTCACTCATTCCTAGCAGGCCTATAGTACTTTCCTCCTCTTAGTAGGCCCATCAACAACTTTTTTTTTACAACTTTTTCTCCTGTGGAGTGTTTTTTGAGAATATGACATTTTCCCCTCTTCTCTTCACAGAGTCCACCTCTTTCACTTCTTTGAAAACTTCGTTGAAAGATAAAAACTTATACATTTCCATATGAAGCAAAAAGTAAGTGGTAGTGGATCGAGCTCGTCGGTAAAGGAACCTTGCTGGCGCCATCCTTTATTCCCATTTCATTTCATTGATACGGTATTATCGTTGCTGTCTTCTAAAAATATTCTTTCCCCTGATAAAAGAA